>OX465095.1:34690891-34998511 GCA_949987625.1 Chalcis sispes | reverse complement strand
GTCGCGTAGCGTACTTTACACGTACTTTGCGCCGGCGCAGAACGATTATCTTAATCCGCGCTCGCGAGAGTGCCACGCAAGAGCTTCTCTTTCACTCCGTTCGGGTCCGTTTTAGCGAAAAGTCACAATTAGCGAGCAGTCGACACTCCGTTCGGGATAATCGTAACCAGCAGTCGCGAACTTAAACCCTCTTAGTTGTAAGGAAAAACGAGCGTGCGTCCGAATCGTAGCCGTGTGTGAATAAAATATCTGGTGAGTGCGAAGGTGCAGTGACAGCTGCCAGGAGGCACATCTTCCCCGAAACGTCCCCGTGCCCTTCCCGGCTGAATGTGTGCGACCGCGTCGCGTGTTACGCGCCATTTTCGGTCGTTGTTATATGCTGTACGCCCGCGACCGCTCTAACCGTGAGTTAGCCGCGCAAAGTATTTGCCGCGCAAGAAACCGCGCTACACAATTGTAGCTGGCGCCCTGGGCTCGCGTAAAAACGCGAACGTTTTGTATTATTTAAATTTTAGTTAAAATGAATGCGTCCAGTTTTAATCGGTAGTTTTACCTTGCGCTAGCAAGCAACCCGCCCGCTTCCCCGTACATTTGTATGCCACCCTGATCCCCAGTGGTGTTACAGTACATTAGGAATCTACGAAAAATTTGGCGTCAACAAAAGCAGTCCGGAACTTACCCTCCAAAAAGATGAAAAGTCACAATTTTTTGAAAAAAATCTGACAACTGCTAATACCGTTGGCACGAAAACAAAAACTGTATACGATTTCTTGTAACATAAAGAACCTATAAAAAAGTCGGCGTTAAAAAACAGCACCAGAACTTACCCTTCGGGGGAATGAAAAGTCGAAACTTACGATAAAAAAATCTGTCAATTTTCCTAGTACCGTTGGCACGAAAATAAAAAGCGTATATGACTCCTTTGCACATAACAAACCTATAAAAAAATTGGTATTACAATAACGGCTCCGGAACTTACCCTTCAGGGGAATAAAAAGTCAAATATTACGAAAAAAAAATCTGATAACTTTCGTAATACAGTCGGCAAAAAAAAAAAGAGCGAATATGATTCCTTCGCACATAACAATCCTATAAAATAAATAACGTTTAAAAACAGCTCCGGAACTTACCCTTCAGGGGAATGTAAAGTCACAATTTACGAGAAAAAAAATCTGACAACTTTCCTAAGACCAATGGCACAAAAATAAAAAACGTATATGATTCCTTGGCACTTAACAAACCTATGAAAAAATTGGTGTTCAAAAAACGGCTCCAGAACTTACCCTTCAGGGAGATGATAAGTCAAAATTTACGAAAAAATTTGACAACTTACCTAATACCGTTGGCACAAAAAATAAAAGCGTATATGATTTACTTGCACATAACAAACCTATGACAAAATTGGTGTTAAAAACCGCTCCAGAACTTACCCTTCAGGAAGATAAAAGGTCAAAATTTACGAAAAAAAAATCTGACAACTCTTCTAATACCGTTGGCACAAAAATAAGCGTATATGATTCCTTAATACATATTAATCCTATTGAAAAATTAACGTTGAAAAAACGGCTCTGGAGAGTATCCTTCAGGGGGATGAAAAGTCAAAATTTACAAAAAAAAGCTAACAACTTTCCTAATACTGATGGCACAAAAATAATAAGCGTATCTGATTCCTTGGCACATATCAATCCTATACAAAAATTAACGTTAAAAAAACGGCTCCAGAGAGTATCCTTCAGGGGGACAAAAAGTCAAAATTTACGAAAAAAAATTGTGACAACTTTCCTTATACCGTCGGCACAAAAACAAAAAGCGTATATGATTCCTTGGCACTTAACAAACCTCTGAAAAAATTGGTGTTCAAAAAACGGCTCCGGAACTTACCCATCAGGTGGATGAAAAGTCAAAATTTACAAAAAAATCTGACAACTTACCTAATACCGTTGGCACAAAAAATAAAAGCGTGTATGATTCCGTAGAACATAACAATCCTATAAAAAAATTAGCGTTGAAAAACGGCTCCGGAACTTACTCTTCAGGGGGATGAAAAGTCAAAATTTACAAAAAAAAAGCTAACAACTTTCCTAATACCGATGGCACAAAAATAATAAGCGTATCTGATTCCTTGGCATATATCAATCCTATACAAAAATTAACGTTAAAAAAACGGCTCCAGAGAGTATCCTTCAGGGGGATAAAAAGTCAAAATTTACGAAAAAAAATTGTGACAACTTTCCTTATACCGTTGGCACAAAAACAAAAAGCGTATATGATTCCTTGGCACTTAACAAACCTCTGAAAAAATTGGTGTTCAAAAAACGGCTCCGGAACTTACCATTCAGGGGGATGAAAAGTCAAAATTTACGAAAAAAATTTCTGACAACTTTTCTAATAACGTTGGCACAAAAACATAAAGCGTATTTGATTCCTTGGCAATTAATAAATATATAAAAAAATTGGCGTTGAAAAAATGGCTCCGGAACTTACCCTTCAGGGGGATAAAAAGTCAAAATTTACAAAAAAAAATCGTACAACTTTCCTAATACCGATAGCACAAAAATAAGCGTATATGATTCCTTGGCAGATAACAATCCTATAAAATAATTGGCGTTAAAAAGACGGCTCCGGAACTTACTCTTCAGGGGGATGAAAAGTCGAAATTTACAAAAAAAAATTGTGACAACTTTCCTTATACCGTTGGCACAAAAACAAAAAGCGTATATGATTCCTTGGCACTTAACAAACCTATGAAATAATTGGTGTTCAATAAACGGCTCCGAAACTCACCCTTCAGGGGGATGAAAAGTCAAAATTTACGAAAAAATCTGACAACTTACCTAATACCGTTGGCACAAAAAATAAAAGCGTGTATGATTTCCTTGCACATAACAAACCTATGAAAAAATTGGTATTAAAAAAACAGCTCTGGAACTTACCCTTCAGGGAGATAAAAAGTCAAAATTTACGAAAAAAAAATCTGACAACTTTCCTAATACCGTTGGCACAAAAATAAGCGTATATGATTCCTAGGCACTTAACAAACCTATGAAAAAATTGTTGTTTAAAAAACGGCTCCGGAACTTACCCTTCAAGGGGATGAAAAGTCAAAATTTACGAAAAAATCTGACAACTTACCTAATACCGTTGGCACAAAAAATAAAAGCGTATATGATTTTCTTGCACATAACAAACCTATGAAAAAATTGGTGTTAAAAAAACAGCTCCGGAACTTACCCTTCAGGGAGATGAAAAGTCAAAATTTACGAAAAAAAAATCTGACAACTTTCCTTATACCGTTGGCACAAAAATAAGCGTATATGATTCCTTGGTACATATCAATCCTATTAAAAAATTAACGTTAAAAAAACGGCTCCGGAGAGTATCCTTCAGGCGGATGAAAAGTCAAAATTTACAAAAAAATCTGACAACTTACCTAATACCGTTGGCACAAAAAATAAAAGCGTGTATGTTTCCGTGGAACATAACAATCCTATAAAAAAATTAGCGTTGAAAAACGGCTCCGGAACTTACTCTTCAGGGGAATGAAAAGTCAAAATTTACAAAAAAAAGCTAACAACTTTCCTAATACTGATGGCACAAAAATAATAAGCGTATCTGATTCCTTGGCACATATCAATCCTATACAAAAATTAACGTTAAAAAAACGGCTCCAGAGAGTATCCTTCAGGGGGATAAAAAGTCAAAATTTACGAAAAAAAAATGTGACAACTTTCCTAATACCGTTGGCACAAAAAGCGTACATGATTCCTTGGCACTCAACAAACCTATGAAAAAATTGGTGTTCAAAACACGACTCCGGAACTTACCCTTCAGGGGGATGAAAAGTCAAAATTTACGAAAAAATCTGACAACTTACCTAATACCGTTGGCACAAAAAATAAAAGCGTATATGATTTCCTTGCACATAACAAACCTATGAAAAAATTGGCGTTAAAAAAACGGCTCTGGAACTAACCCTGCAGGAGGATGAAATGTCAAAATTTACGAAAAAAATCTGTCAACTTTCCTAATACCGTTGCACAAAAATAAAAAGCGTATACGATATCTTGTAACGTTAGAAATCTATAAACAAATTGTCGTTGAAATAAGCGCTCCGAAACTTACGCTTAAGAGTAATGAAAAGACAAAATTCTCGAAAAAGAATCTGACAACTCTTCTTTTACTGTTTGCAGAAAAATAAGAAGTGCATTAGATTTCTTGGTATATAATTTGGCGTCAACCGAACGGACCGGATCTTACCCTTACGAGAATTAATTAATTGAAAATTTCTTTTTTGTATCCTAATGCTGCTCAGGTATATTATTTTTCATAAAATTTTTTTTGTTGGAACGTATTTACTAACTTTTTTAATAACTTTTCTTTTAAATGTTGTTATTAACGATCCTTATTCAAATCTTTTTTAACGTATTGACTAACTTTTTTAATAACTTTTTTTATTAAATGTTGTATTGACGATCCTTATTAAATCTTTTTTAAAATCCAAATACTATAAGAAAGTTCTTGTGTTCGTTAATATGTAAAGTAAAATTCAAGTTTTTGAAAAAAAACTGTTGTTATAATATAAATTTTTGAAAACATTTTAGCTTGTCTTCATACTCGTTATAACTTCTAGTATATAATACTTTTTAATTTAAAATTAGACTAATCTTTTTTTATTGATCTACTTATTACAATATTCTTTTTAATTAAGCGTTTCTATTGAATATTATTTTATTTATAATACATGAATATGATGTCATTGCGCAGAAATAATAATTAATTAAAGTTTGTATTTTGTTGGTACTTTTTCTGGAAATATTTTCATTTTATTTAAAATAAATAATTGCAGAACTTAAAATTTATAAAACATGCACCTAACTTGTATTTGAAACTTCAATAAAATAATAGGACTATTATTATTTGCTAATTTTAAAAGTTTTTTTTAAATCAAAATTATATTTAAATCTTTATTTGGATAAAAGACGTAATTTTTTATAGCATTTGATGTTATACTAATTTCTAAAATATTTAAATATTATTAAATTTTATTATTAATTCAATAACAATTAGAATTAAAAAAAATAAAATTACTTTTATAATTACTCTTTTCACAGTGTTATTTTATACTTTTCTACGTGTTGTTTACATGCCTGGTTAAGTATAACGAAATGGAGTTAAGGGCAATACACTCAGTCATACGGCCAATACACACACAAACATAACTTTGCGCGCGTTACCATCTCTACTGACAGCGAAGCGCAGTGGAGAGGGAATCACGGATTGCACGCCAGGCTACGCACACAAGCGCACGTACGAACATACAGGCACGCGTATACGTATATTGTATAGGCAGCGTCGCGAATTTTTTTCGAGTATCGCCACATTCGAACTTCGATCTTTGAATTTCACTTCCAAGCGCCGTAGCGCTATGAACTATACGCGCGCGCAGCGGACAGCTTGAATGCATCGTGCGTGCTATTTTTTCGTCAGCGTATTACATGACATCGGAAATACATAAGAACGCACGCCGAAATGCGGATACTTTGCCCTTGCGTGTATACATATATATCTATGTGTATATATATATATTTATATAGACACTAACTTGCCATAAGAAGGCAATTTTTTAATGAAACAAAATAAATAAATAAATGACTTTTTCTTATTGTGAAATTATTATTTTCATTTATTGTAACAAATAACGTGAAAAGTAATAAAATACTATTGCAGAATAATTTTCAATTTTGTTAAAATTTTAATTTTTATGAAGACTTTAAATTTTTTATTATCGATCAGATCAATTTTAGAAATGGTTAATAAAAATTTTAATATAATATTCTATTTCAATTAAAAATATAAACAACTTTTTAAACATTATAAAATATGTCAATTTCATGTTTACTGATTTCTCTTCGACACTGAAAACGTATTTGTCGCTTAAATAAAAAAATTTTTCATATATAATTCAATTATCTTTAAAAATTTGATAATAATAACTTTTTATGTTTGAATATTGAATAGTCATTTCCTTTTAATATGTTTAAAATATATTTCAAGTTTAATTTATTAAAATCATTTAATCAAGATATTCTTGTACGTTGATAAAAATTATTTTTACGCTATAACAAATTTTTCTATTATTTTACATTTAAAAGTTTCTTACGAAATTATTAAAAGAATTTTAATGTGGTTAAATTATTATGCATTATATTATTTTACTTAGAATCATTTATGTAAAAATAAACATTTGGATCTCACAGGTAAGAACTATAGTCTTTTTAATTAATATGCATAATTTAAATGACATTTTATAACTAACAATTAAGTTAATTTTGTTAAATAATATCGTTTATATATATATACATATATATATATATATATATATTCAGAAGTATATTAAATAAAAATATTTTAAGATAATTTAATTGTATGTAAAATAGTTTTTGATTTAAGTGACAAATGCATTTTCAATATCAAAGAGTTATCACTTAACAATTAATTGTCATATTTTTAAATGTTATAGCTGTTAATATTTTTAATTGAAATGCCATATCATATTAAAATTTTTACAAACAATTTAGAAATCTGTTCTGATAAATAAAAAAAAATATAAATAATTTGTATATTAAAAAAAATTTTAATAAAATTAAAATTAATTTTGTAATAGTATTTTATTACTTTTCACTTTATTTATTATAATAAATAAAAGATTAATTTTCCAATAAAAAAAGTCATTTTTTCATTTACTGTTTCATTAAAAAATATAGCAATTTTATGGCAAGTGAGTGTCTACATATATATATATATATATATATATATATATATATATATATATATATATATATACACTGTGTCCCATGGAAAACGGAACTTTTTCAAACCATCGATTTATATTGGCGTTACCTATTGGTGGATCTTAGCAATGGAAAGGTCCATTCTTAACTGACATCCTGTCAAAATTGTATGACATTTGGTTCAATGGAAACGAAAATATCGCGCTCGAAGTGACAGTGTGTTTGTGGTACCAGTCGAAAAATGAACTTCGAACAAAGAGCAAATATTAAGTTCTGTTTTAAACTCGGTAAATTCTTTACTGAGACGCATAATTTGCTGAAACAAGTTTATTGCGATAATTGTCTATCCCGTACCAGAGTGTATGAGTGGTGCAAGCGCTTCCAGGAAGGTCGTGAAGACATTCAGGACGACGAACATCCAGGCCCTTTGAATACCATGGTTAATCAAAGTAACATTGAAAAAGTGCGTGAATTTATAAAAAATGAGCCAAAATCTTCATTACGATACATGAAAATGGAATTGAATAAGTCCAAAAATTCAATTCATCGCATTTTGACCGATCATTTGAATCTACGGAAGGTGTGTGCACGCTTTGTTCCATACAAATTGACCGACTACGAAAAATTGCTCTGAATTCAACATTGTAAGGATTTGATTAAAGAGTCAAAAAAGGACCCAAACACGAAATATTCAATTGTGACTGGTGACGAGATATGGTGTTTTCAATATAATCCTGAAACCAAGCGTCAAAGTGCTGAATGGAAGCACCCAACCGAGCCCCATCCGAAAAAAAGTCGTCTTGAAAAGTCAAAAGTGAAGACAATGTTGATTTGTTTCTACGATTCGGAGGGTATTATTCATCGTAAATTCGTTCCACCTGGTCAAACGATTACTGCTGTGTTTTATCTTGGTGTTATGAAGCGTTTGCTCAGCCGTATTCGTCGTGTGCGGCCACAATACCGTGAAAAAGGGAGCTGGCGTTTGTTGCATGATAATGCCCCGTCTCATCGATCGAACTTGATCACGTATTTTTTGATCAAAAATTCCATTTTAACCATCAACCATTCACTTTACTCGCCGGATTTGGCTCCGTGCGACTTCTACTTGTTCTCCAAATTGCATTTGTCTATGAAAGGAAAACGTTATGCCGACGTAGAGGTCATCCAAAGAGCGACGACCGACATACTAAAGTCGATGGATAAAAATGATCTCAAAAACTCATTCGATATGTTAATTGATCGTGCAAAACGTTATATTGATGCGGAAGGAGACTATTTTGAATAAAATAAATGAGATTTGCCGGAATATTGAGTTTTTGTCTTTATTTTGAAAAAGTTCCGTTTTCCATGGGACATACTGTGTATAAAGACATAAAATTGATTAATTTCAATAAATTCAATAAATATTCAAAAGTTTGAAAAAAAATGTTAATATTTTTCATTACATTTGAATATCAAATGAAATTTAAATATAGAATAATTTTTATAAAAAAAAAAAAAATAACTTTCATAAAATAAATATTTTTTTTAATAATAATTAATAATTTTGTAAATTATTTAATATAACTAATAAAAACAATATTTTTATAATAAAAGAAGAAAGTAATTTGTTTTAATAAAAAATCGCTCTTTCAAAAAAATTATTACTTATAAAATTTAAGTTTAAAACAATTTTATTCGAAATACTCGAGAATACCATCAATGTTGCTGTTTGTAAATAATTGTAACTAAAAACCTTATGAAAATAAAATATTTTTCTAAATTTTTAATCCCTTTTAATAGATTACAGATTTTTTTAGTTTTATACAAGTTTATATACAGTTTGTAAAAAAAAAAATCATAATCATCAATACATGAACAATATCAAAATTCACGGTGTCAAACTAAAAACATTTATTTGATTATCTGCTTTCCTTTATACTTTTATAATTCACAAGAAGTATTTTTATCGAAGTTATTATTATTAAAAAAATTAAAATAATGGATTTTTTATAAACATTTTTTACGTAAATAATGATTTTCATTTTTTACACCATAAGATAACATTTAAATTTTAATTAATATTTTTTCAATAATACAATCATTTATTGTTTTAATAAATTCGTATATGTTACGAATGAGAGAATGTAAGAAGAGCAGAATTAACCCATTAAGAGCTGATAATAAACTGTCAATGATGTAGCTTTATGTTGAGGTTAATAAAGAAACAAAACGCGGCAATTGTTATTACAGCCCAACTTTATTATATAAAATAACTAGAAGGTTAAATTACATGGAATGAATATAATGTTTACGTAAAGTCAATCGGATGACTGCTCGACTACAACTAACTTAAGAGCCATGCAAAAGTTTACTTTGGCTATTTCTTAGCCACGCACACGCACACGCATACAACGTACACGCGTAAATGAAATCAACAACAAGAGTGTTTAAGTGTAAACAAATCTCTACGTGAATTTGACTATATCTAACACGCCTTCTTCAAATTCGACGTACACTCACACTTAACAATCACTCATTCCCATACTTAACATATGTTTAAAATGCGCTGGCCCCGGTAATGCCTTTGTAAGGGCATCGGCAGGCATTTCTTCTGACGGTATGTGTACCAGATTAAGTTTCTTTTCGCGGAGTGTTTGACGAACAAAATGATATCGCGTTGAAATATGTTTTGTTCTCGAGTGGTACACTGCGTTCTCAGCTAACGCTTTTGCTCCGCGATTATCTGTCCCGATCACTATATTTGACAACTCGGGCAATTTCATATCAAGCATTAAATTTCGTAAATACATTGCTTCTCGAGTCGCCTCTGACAAGGCTATGTACTCGGCTTCGGTCGACGAAATCGCAACAGTCTTTTGTTTACAAGACCGCCAAGTGATTGCTGCACCGCTCAATGTAAACAAATATCCCGTATATGATATTCTGTCTCTTACATCCGCAGCGTGGTCTGCGTCAGAAAAACCAAAAATGCCAAGGTTATTTTTCTTAAATACAAGTCCATGATTTTGTGTGCCTTTCAGGTATCGCAACACACGCTTTGCAGCGGCCCAATGCTCTTCACCGTATTTTACATTAAATTGCGCCAATCTATTTACAGTAAAAGCAATATCAGGCCTGGTGGCGACCGCTAGATACATCAACGAACCAATTAACTGTCTATAGGGCAATTCTTTTGATTTTCCATTTTCTCGCGACACTCCAATCGCCAGGCTTGCTCGCGGCTCACTTGGTGTATTCACAGGATTCGCTTCACTCATGCCAAACTTTTTCAATAATTCTCTCACATACCCCGCTTGACTTAATTTTATTTCACCGGCCTTTTGATTAATTTCAATACCGAGACAACAACTCGCAAGACCCAAGTCCTTGATATCGAAGACTCGTCTTAATCCCGCTCGAATTTCTTGCAATCTTTTCTCACTATTTGACGCGTACAAAATATCATCAACATACACAACTACAAACGTACGCTCGCTCCCATTCGTATTATAATACAAACACGTGTCATTTGCCGATGATTTTAAAGTCAAATTTTTAAGCACTGCGTCCAATTTCTTATTCCACTGTCGACCAGCTTGACGCAACCCGTACAATGCTTTGTTCAATCGACACACTTTTTCACCTTCTCGTAATTCACTAATCATTTTACGAGCTTTCACACCAACTTCACTATCACCATCTGTTCGCACTATTTCACGTAGCGCCTCCTCGATGTACTCTGGTGTCTCCATGACGTTTTCCTCGTTCTCCGTCACCTCTTCTGTCATCCCCTCTTCGACGAATCTCACGTCACGTGCTAGCACAACCTTTCTGTCTTCTGGCACGTACACTCGATACCCTTTTGTTTCGTCAGAGTATTCCACCAGAACGCCTTCTTTTGCCTTGGGTTCAAATTTTCCCCTGCCAGGTTCCTTTTGTAGCACGTACGTTTTTGCTCCGTATGCTCTTAGATTACTCAGATCAGGTATACTCTTGAACCAATATTCGTACGGAGTGTGACCTTTCAGGCTTGCTGTTGGACATCTGTTTCTAAGATAATTTGCTGCAGCAAGTGCCTCGGCCCAAAATGCACTTTTTAGTCCTGTTTGCATTAATAAACACCGCGCCATGTCAACAATAGTTCTGTTCATACGCTCAGCGACATCATTTTGCTGCGGTGTATGCGCCACTGTTAACCGTCGCGAAATACCGTTTTGTTTTAAAAATTTGTCGAACTCACTATTGCAATACTCGCGTCCATTGTCCGTCATCAGACACTTTATTCGTTTTCCAGTCTGATTTTCAACTCGCGCTTTGTACTCTTTAAACGCTTGCAATACGTCACTTTTATTTCTAAGAAATATCACCTCACACCATCGATTGCGGTCATCTATAAACGTGACGAAATATTTTGAACGTTTAAACGACTCTGTTCTTGCAGGCCCCCACACATCAGAGTGCACTATATTCAACACATCTGAACTTCTCTGGGATTGTTTTGGAAACGGTAAAGCGGTTAGTTTCCCGCGCATACAGACGTCACACGGCTGTGTTAGTTTCTCACTCTTAATGTTTATTCCTGTTGCTAAGCCACTCTTTGACAACTTGAGCACATCACGCACATTCAAATGGCCAAGCCTTCGATGCCACACATCTACACTCGCGGCACAATCACTCACAAGATTTGTTTGTTCTAATTCTTCATGGAAGAAATACAAATCCCCTTCGCGCTTAGCGACAAGTTTCGTTTTTCCGCCCTTTCCGCGCACTGTAGCACTGTCTTTCTCGAATAGGACACTGTATCCGTGGTCTGTGATTTTCGCCACTGACAGTAGATTCGTGCGTAATTCTTTTGCTAGCAACACACCACTAAGTTTTACTGTCTCTCTTTGCGTTCCGTTTGTCATCACAATGTTTGCTGTCCCCCGCGCGTTTACGTCAATTTTGGCGTTACTGGCCAACAACAACTTCTCCTTCTGCGCACTGGTACTTTCTCGAAGGATATTTTCATCGTTACACATGTGCGATGTACAGCCGCTATCTAAACACCAGCGTCTCACACGAGTGTTCTCTCTCGCACCAAGCAACTCTTCAGTTGTCACACTCTGAAATGCTACTCCAACCACTTCGGCTTTTGATGATGATTCGCATTTTGCATTGTCTTGTTGACCTTTTTCAGGACACTTAGCCGCTTTGTGACCAAAGTTGTGACATTTGTAACACTTGATTCGGGAGTTTTTGTTTTCTCTCGCTCTCTTTTCTGGTGTTTGGCGGGAATTCAGATTCTTCGTACCACCTCGGCCATTTTGTTGACTTCCCCTTCCTTTCTGTACCCACATAGCTTCTGCCGCTTCGTCGCTTTGCTGTTGCTTTCTCGAATCAAATTCTTCTAGAACTTTCTGCCGAATAATTTCTGGACTTGGTACAGCGTCTCGCGACTCCATCGAGCATTTTAACACATTGAAGCTCGGCGGTAAGCTATTTAACAGCATATATGACAATAACTCAGGGTTTATAGGAATACCCATCGACTCCAATTGCGCTGTGATGTCGAAGAACTCCATTAGCTGCGCTCTAAGATCATCACCTTCAGCCATCTTAAACGTTGATATACGCTTCAGCAAACTTGCCTTCTTTACTGGCCCTGTGGACGCAAATTCCGATTTTAATCTGCCCCACACCTGAGCTGCCGTAGTCAACCCTTTTACTAATCGCAGTAAACTCGGATCAATCGCGATTATCAAGTCGGCCTTTGCCTTAGCATCTTCATCATCCCATTTTTCTTGCGCTATTCTCGACGCTTCTTCCTCCGCCCCAGCTTTTAGCTTTGGTCTCGGTATCTTGTCGCACACATGCTTCCAAGTACCGTTTTTTACTGCAACAGCTTCCATTTGCACCGACCAGCTTTCATAATTGTCTTTGTTGAGCGGTTTTATATTAAACGTCGACGATGCCATCTTAGAATCACACTTTAGCTTTTTTCACTGTACACTTTCCCGCGCTTTTTCGTTTTTCAACGTATTCAGATTATCGCGTAATTTTTACGACGCGCATCTGGGCCCATAACCTGTTGAGGTTAATAAAGAAACAAAACGCGGCAATTGTTATTACAGCCCAACTTTATTATATAAAATAACTAGAAGGTTAAATTACATGAAATGAATATAATGTTTACGTAAAGTCAATCGGATGACTGCTCGACTACAACTAACTTAAGAGCCATGCAAAAGTTTACTTTGGCTATTTCTTAGCCCCGCACACGCACACGCATACAACGTACACGCGTAAATGAAATCAACAACAAGAGTGTTTGAGTGTAAACAAATCTCTACGTGAATTTGACTATATCTAACACTTTAGATAGTATTTCAAACGTGGCGTAGGATTGAAAATAGTAAAAAACTGCTGTTGGTACTTTCAATTTTTTTCAATATTCAAAATGGCGGCCCAATATGGCGGACCAGGTATTTTAAATTAACTTAGTTTTCTAGCAACATTTATTTCTAGGGGTTTTTTGGCTCGCTAATGCCGAATCCGTGTTTAGAATTGCGAAATTTCACATAGCTGATCCAATATGGCCACTCATTTTTCGGATAAAATTTGGTTGCCGTAAATAACTGCATCCTATTTGTTCCAATCATGTATTAGATGATCCGTTTTAGTTTAGTTCGTGGCGTGACAATATTATGTGAACAAACAAATGATAATTACCCGCACACAAGTTCTGATTCAAAGATGGCGGACCAATATTAATTCTTTTTCACAATAAATATTATGTGGGATTTTCTGAGATGTTGATAAAGATTTTTGTGTTGAAATCACAGAATTCAAGATTCTACCGATGATACCGCCGGCTTTCGCATTACCCAATATACACCACGTGGAGGTAGCTCGGTCGGATTTGTATATCATTTAGCCCTGAAAAGGGCTGATTTTATTTTGTAATTTTTAGAATCTAAGACTAATTGACTGAAGAAAGATGTTCAAGTATATAGTTTTACAGAGATGTAATTGACACATGGTACATAATTTTTCGGTTCATATTGGACATTGCTCACCTCCTCTTGTTTTATAAACATACTGCTCCCTTTTTCCTACTATAATTTTGTCTACTATAATTGATACTAATAATTGATAATAATTTTGTATACTATAATTGGTCTATATGCATATCAAGAGAACTTTTCATCGTTTTACGAGCTTTTTTCTCTGGCCGATTGAATTCATTGATAAAATAATCTACTACCTCTTCTACGATATCCAAAGTACTTTTCTTTTCTCCCAGATGAAGATTGTACAAAATGAGTGCATTAGTTGAAGCTGCTTGGATCAGTCGTACAAATAGACACCATGCCCATTTCTTACTTTTAATGCATGGTATCAAATTATTACAATGTTCATTATGTATATCTACACCGCCCATATAAGCATTGTACTTCGAAAATACGTTAGGAAAATTTACATTTAGTTTAGCTTTTTGAGATTTATTCCATCTTTTTATTTCAACCTTGGGTTCGATGCCGTGAGTTGTAGACAGTATGGTGACAGGTTTCGAGTCCATTACTGTGATGTAATTTATTTTAGATGATACATCGAATAAGCTGCTGAGTGTTCCTCTCGATACCTTCTTACTCATACTAGTATCAACTTTTATGCGATCTTTTCTAACAGTTCCGGTAGCTGCGAGACCTATCTTTTTTAGGTGAATCAGAAAATCTGGTAAACAAAAGAAATTATCAAAATAAAGATAAAAGTTTTGAAGTTGTTCACGAGTAACCATTCTTAAGAGTTTTTGAATCAATTCAATAACTACCCTGAAACCAAGTGGAATACTAGCCAATGCTTGATCGTTTATTTTACTGCATTTACCTGTGTAAATATCAAGATCGAAGAGGTAACCATCTGACGAACAAATGGCCCATAACTTTATCCGGAATTGTATAGGCTTATTTAGAATGCATTGTTTAAAAGCTAATCGTCCAAAATATTTAACCATGATTTCATCGATAGAATAATTGCGCTTGAACCGACCAAACTGTGTAAGGTTTTCTCGAAACATATTATATAACCTTCGCACTTTCCACACTTTATCTTTCTCATTATAATCTCCTTTCTTATAATATTTGATTTCTCGCTTTATTTTTTTTAATTTATCTCTTGTCATCAATAACTTCACAATACTACACTCTAAACTTTTTCTATTTGACCAATAATGATTTTGACTATTGCAAATGTTGAAGGATGAGATCATAATTATAGTCAGAAATACATTTAAATCATGCTCAATCAGCTCGGAACCATTTTCTTGCATAGCTTCAATAATGTATCCCTTCATTTGATTGGTGAAGAACAGGTGAAACAGCTCATAGGCATTTTTGTACATCAAATTTCCTAAAATATTTTCAGGCAAAAATAATTCATTCGACAAATCTTGAGTATTATTTGTTGATGCATCTGCTATCCAATTGAATATATGATTAGGCTCTAATAATTTTTGCATTTTAGAATATTCACTGACGACATGTTCGTATGAGCCATAAGAAAGAAAAGTCTCTGATGATACGTGGTCGATTTCTAAATCAGAATAGCCATCTGATTCACTGTCGTGATCTTCATCAGGTATAAATGCAATGTCAATGTGATTCCTATGAACACTTTCACTTTCATTGACAAAATTCTCTAAATCTTCTACTTGAGGTGAACACTTCAACATTTTCTATATAGATTTTGAGAATCAATACTAATGAAAAACTGTAACAACGATACTACAGAAAGAAATTAACAGTATGTAAAAACAATTTTATGAATAGCAAATTTTTATTTATGAAATGAATTTCTGTAAACACGCCGTGTTTGAGAGCTGCAGCTTGACTATGACAAGCTCAGGATATAATAGCAACAGAATTTTGTCTTATCAAGAGGTTTTCAACGGTACGATTCCAAAATTACACATAAAGTAACGTCGTAATCAGATAGAATAATCTAAATAAGAATCGATAGAGCCTTCCGCAACAAGTTAAAATTTGTATAGAGCTTTACGTATCGTGAACTATTTATATTTCAAGGATAAGTCAAATACAACCTTTTCCATTTTTACTTCCATAAATATATGTATTTACATCTATAATAGAAATATATTTTATAGACTCATATTCATATTGAATTCTGTGATTCCAACATGAAAATCGTTATCAGCATCTCAGAATAATCCCATGTAATATTTATTGTGAAAAAGAATTAAATTTTAAAATTTTGATCAGCCATATTGATCCACTATATTTAAATCGGGAATTGTGTGCGGATTATTATCATTGGTTTGTTCACATAATATTGTCACGCCACGAACTAAACTAAAACGGATCATCTAATACATGATTGGAACAAATAGGATGCAGTTATTTACGGCAACCAAATTTTATCTGAAAAATGAGTGGCCATATTGGATCAGCTATATGAAATTTCGCAATTCTAACCACGGATTCGGCATTCGCGAGCCAAAGAAACCCTAGAATTAAATTTTGATAGAAAACTAAGTTAATTTAAAATTTCTGGCCCGCCATATTGGGCCGCCATTTTGAATTTTGAAAAAATCGGAAGTACCAATAGCAGTTTTTTGCTATTTTTTAATCCTACGCCACGTTTGAAATACTATCTAAAGCTATACCATTGTCAGTTTCTTCTTAGCCCTTAATGGATTAAAATTCGCGGTGGAGTGGGGAGAAACAAGCGTAGCAGTGCGACGCACACATCGCCGCATATTCATGTATATTTGAAAATCGTAAGCCCCACCCATTTTTGATTTTTTTTTTTCCAGGCTTGCCCACTGGATCGCGAAGAAATCTGATTGATTGTCAATTTATTGTTGATTAAATAGTAACTAATTCACCAATTTTAACGTAACAAGGTTTTTTATTTATAAAATTTTTTCCTGCATACGGCGTTACGAATGTTTAAGTGCTTAAAGGGTGTTACGTGCAGGGGAACACGCACACACTGATATTTCAATATTTATTTTAATACGGAACCCACTAACCCGTCCCGTATGAGGCCGCTCGCGCATCGCGAACTAAAAAAGATCTTATTGTTACGACTTACGGGAATTCCCGAAAACACCTCTGCCCCATCGGATAGGGGAACACCTGAACATGGCAAAGGTGGAAATCAAACAAATACAAATTCATTGCAAATCATAATTAAACTCTTACCTGCGACTAGTAGTTATTGCTGGACCCTTGAAGTCCACTTTGGATCCCCGCGCGGAAGAGAGATAGATTAGAGGAATCGAGGGAAAATCAATAAAGAAATACCAATCTTCTCTGTACGGCTTCTCTTTATTTCACAAGTATATTTATCGATACTATTCGCTTTACACTCCAAGTCACTGCACTTCCATACAGTACGGCGCACTTTTTACACACCGAAAATCTACGAAAAGTACCGATAAAAAAAAAAAAATTGATCACTCGATCAATGTTTAAATCAAAAAGAAAAACTCTTTAATAAAATAAAACTCTCGCTGACGGACGGCCGGAAAAACTCTCAAAACTCCCCCCAAAACTAACTCTCGGGCCCGCTCTTCCCCAATACTTAAAGACTCGCTCGCGGATGCATTGTGGGGATTTTTGTTTGTAAGGCATCAGCATAAGTCTGTAGACTTCCGAGCTTTCCCCGTGCCTTCCAACAAAAATGCAACTTTAGTATAATTTATTGTCTAAATGTGCGTGCCAATAGGAGTTGAGTTACTCAGATCTCTATACATGTATTGCGGAACTATTATTCTCAAATTATAAGAATAATGTTATTCTTCATGTCTCCTGGATTTTTCCATAGGAGTTAACTTGCAGTATTGTTGCAAGCATTACATTTTTTATAATAGAACCAATACATTGTTGTATAGAGACGTTCCATTGCATAAAGCGCGTAGCGACATCACATATTACAACATTCATTGATCGTTTGTATGTTGCATATTTGTTCTTATTGGTTTAGTGATTAATTTTAATTAATAGTAATTAATTTAAATCCCAATTTTAATTTTAATTTAATTAATTTTATTTTTGACTTTTATTTTTACGTGACGTAACAAGGGACACACTGTATATATACACCTACGCACGTGCACGCACACACGCGCGCGCGTGTATATACTACTGTGATCAAAAAGTAAAGTGAAATTGTCATTTGAAACTCCCGGGCATTAGGAAGCCAGGTAAATTTTTTTTCCTAGATTGGTAGAAATGTAGATAACAATTGCCAAAAGATTGTTGTTGTTGTCTGTTTGTCAAAAGGTTTAATTATCTTCGAGTTCCACGTGTTTTTGTAAACAACCAAAAGTGAATTTTTCGATTTTTACAATGGGTGATTTTGTTGAGCAAAGAACTTGCATCAAATTTTGTTTGCGGACACGTTGAAAATGTTGCGGAAGGCCTTTGGTGATGAAACTATGGCACAAAGAAACGTTTATAAGTGGTACAACGAGTTCAAAGCGGGCCGAGAACGCGTTGAAGACGAACCGCGCTCTGGACGACCATCAACGTCTACCGACGAGGGCCACGTCCAAAAAATCAAAGATTTGGTGCTTAAAAATTGTCGATTGACAATTAGAGACCTCGCTGATAGTGTTGGAATATCATTTGGCTCAGCCCAAACCATTTTAAAGCATGTTTTGTGTCTCAAACGCGCCAAGTCTCGATTGGTGCCAAAATCGCTCAATTTTTTGGGAAAAAAGCGTCGCGTTGATGTGTGTGAAACTTTGCTGTCTGACTATTAGGACCAATTGAAATGCATCATTACTGGAGACGAGACTTGGATTTACGCATACGACCCTGAAACCACCGACCAATCCAGCGATTATCGTGCAAAAGGTGAAGCAAGACCGAAAAGACCACGGCAAAGTCGATCGAAAATCAAGGTCATGTTGACAGTTTTCTTTGAATATCGTGGTGTGTAAATTGTCTTTATAAAAAGTTACAGCTGTTTAAAAATTTATTACTAAATCGGCCATTTCATCTGCAGCAACCTAATATATATACATATATATATATGTATAGCTGTGCTCGCGACTTGTTATCCATTATTTGTTAATTTTATGTACTATTAAAACATAAGGGAAATCTTCGCTGGTCTGATTTAATTTTTCTGCAGCGACATCTAGGATTCACAAAACACATTAATTAATAAAATTTTTAAATTTCTAAAAGCCTTCGTTAATACCCACCTACAACTTCTAAAGGTTTGTTGTGCAAAGTTTTTATCTCCAGCAGTTTCGGCTATAGAATGATATCAATCAATCAGCTTTCTATTTTATATATACAAATTATAATTTAATTTATCTTAAGAAAATGTTTATATAATTATATCCTTATACTCTTCAATTGAAAAATTTGCTTTTATTATTTTTATTATATCAAATAATTTTAAAAAGTTTAATGTACTACTGTAATCTAGAAAGTTACATCACTCATTTTAAAATTAACAATTACACTATTAATCATAATCTTAATTCGTTAGAGGTCTCTATTTAAATTTAAAATAAGATGTATGTAAACACTCCGTATGCTATTTACTAAATATATAAAATTAAAATTAATAAATTTCAAGAATTAAACTAAAATTTCAATAATCTCAAAGCTTTAATTTCAAAATATAATAGATTTTCAATTTAAAAGGGTCTTAATTAATTTTATATTTTATTTAAATTTCAGAGTTTAACATCGATAAGAGATTTAGGCAAGAAAAACGTAGAAATTTTACAATCCTTGCAAAATCTTGAAACATTAGAATTAGGAGAATGCTCAGATTTCCCTGATAAATTTGGTACAACAGTATTGATTAAGTTACAAAATTTAGAACGTCTCCGACTCGAAAAAGGTCAAGGTTCATGTTGTACCTTTGATATTCTTGAGGGTATTTCAAAATTAAAAAATTTGACTCAGTTAGAACTAGTAAATTTTGATGTTAAAAATGGGTTTGATAAGTATTTAGCTAATTGTAAAAATATTAAAAGGCTATTAATTATACCCACATATGTATCGCAATCAGCAACATCTAATAATATGATACTTGGAGGTGTCACAGAATTATCAAATAACTTGACTCATTTTGTTTGGGGAGTCACTCAAGAACTATTGCGAGTCACAGAGTTATTTGTAGATCAATGTAACCAAATGAGTAAACAAATCACTGGCGATTCTATACCAGTTTTAAAGCCAGTTCCTTGTCTAAAATTAATAGAAGAAGCTGTTTTAGAGGAAGATAATCAAAAAGGTTTGATAAAAGTATTTTTTATAAGTTATTAATATCTTGTTATTAACGTTTTTTTATTTTTAGTTGATGATAAAAAACAAACTAATCTTAGCAATCCACAAGTTGAAATATTGCCTTTATCGCATCTTCAAAAATTACTTCTAACTGCTCTACCAAAAACACGAGTGAAGATTTTAAAAATTCCGTTTCATGCTACATGGCGACAAAGTATTTCCGATAGTACACCATAATGAAACTTATTAGAATTAGATTATAATTTCTAATTTACTAGAAAGTGAAATATTGTTAAAATTAATAATTTTACAATGAAAATAAAATTGGCATCGTTCATTTTTGAATTTTTGTATATTATTAACGATTGTACAATAAATGGATAACATTATTTTTTAATGTCAATGAAGTTATAAATGTATTTTTATTATTTTATTATACCGATCGTTAATGATACACATACACAGATAAATATATATTCTTAATTATATGCAAATATTACTTGTTTTAATAACTGCAATAGTCAAAGAATATATTTATTTGAAATAAATCACTTTCCACTATTTTCTAAAAGTTTATATTTATGGATACAATAAAATGTTTTTAATAAAAAAATTATTACTACATATAAATTCTATAACACTAAAATTTTTATAATAATTTTAAAAAATTATCGATTCAAACAGTCATTATTATGTATCTTTTTCTGATGTAAAAGTTTTATAAAACTTTTAAAATTCATTATCAATTTTTTATAGATATAATATTTAAAAACAGCTAAAAATTATATTCTTAACAAAATTTATAACAAAACTATTTGAAAAACAAATGTTGTAAGCTATAACAATATAGATATTAAAAAATGAAATTATTTACATTTTTAGAAAATTTGATAATATTAACTGTTATAATATTAATCTAACAATATTTTATTAAATGCGCTAAAAATTATAATTCAATTTAGAATAAACACTGTTCTTTGTATAATATATTATTTTTAAGTAATATTGTATATGTAATAATTAATATTTTTACACTGAGAAAAGAAATTAAATATTTTATGAAAAATTTTTTCAATATTTATCTTTAGTGTATGATTAATTTTTTCTATAAGTAATTATAAAATATCAAATTTATTATATTTTCCTCAGTGTAATTTGCGATAAAAAATTTAAGTTGAAAATAAATTTTAAATAAATTCATTATATATCTATTTATATTTAATAAATTAGAATTTAATCCTTCATTTTAATACATAAACGATCAAGTAATAATACATTTAATGTAAAATTTAATTAGATGGAAAACCTTAAGCATCTTTATATCGGAAATTCAATTGATCTTATCAAACAAAGCTAAGTATCAATTTTAAGCGCTGTGTCAATCAACGGTGACTAGCAATATAGTTTTCATGAAATTTTTTGTGTACTGAAACAAGAAGCTTTAACAGTTAATTAAATACAATATGTTATGTTATAGAGAATAAAAATAAATATTATTTATAATGTCTTGAGCCCACATTAAAAAAATTTTTTATTACCTCTACGTTGAGATTTTGTAAATGTTATTTAAGTCGAATCAGACAATTTTTTATGTTGCGGGAACTTCGTTAGTGGAGCGTTTTTTTTTAGATCATTGCAAACTTATGGATTTTATGCGAGAAAATAGTAATGACCTCTAGGTAGTTTGTTGCTTTTATTGGTAGTTTTTGTTCTACAAAAAACAAAAAACATTTTGTCGGATAAATATTTTTGTTCTTTTTGGCGCGTCCGACTCCTCCAACATGGCAAAATTATGACGTCATAAAATTTATTACTTCGTATATGGGGTTTTGAAGAATAGATTAATTAAAATATTTATAATCGAGAGGTACTATTGTCCGACAAATTATGAAGGGATGCTTGTTGTACGATGTCCTAAAGTTATGGGCTGCTTGCAACCCTTATATTAACTATGTCGTGTACTATTTTGATATTTTACTCGTAATAATGTTTATAACACATGATGTTAATAATACATGAAGAAAATGAATGCATTTTCTTGACCGACAAAAATCCTCTCGTATTTTTGTAAAAACGCCAAAAAATATAATAAAATCAATACAGAAAATGTTTTTATAACTGCTTGAATTAAATTTATTAAAAATAGTTTATTTAAATATTTTAATTGAAAATATTTGCAATTAAATACTGTATTTAAATATGATTTCTAAAACGTGTAGCAAAAATATTTTTATTCAAATGCAAGGAGTCAAATTGAATGATATATTTATAAACGTTTGTATTTAATAATTTAAAATAATATAGCTATACATACTATGATCAAAAAGTAAGACCAATTTTCAAATTAAATTTCACGGGCTTATCGATTTGATGAAACTTTTTTTTTAAGTTGGCAGCACTGTGAGAGACATCTGTGTCGAATTTCATGTTAATATATTTATTAGTTTGCAATTGACGCTCGTTTTTATGAACATTAAAAAATGATTTCGGCAATTTTTATAGTGTCAGATTTTAGTGAGCAAAGAAGCTGCATTAAATTTTATCTTCGGAATGAAATTTCTTGTCCAGAAACGTTCAGAATGTTGCATAAGACCTTCGGTAAGCAGACTTTGTTGGAAATAAATGTTTACAAGTGGTACAAACAGTTAAAAAAAGGCAAAAACAGCATCAAAGACAGAGAGCGTCCAGGAAGACCATCGACATCAACTAATGAGTAACACATCAAAGAAATCAAAAACCTTGTGCTCAAAGATCGTCGGTTAACAATTAGAGACCTGGATGATATTGTTGGCATTTTATTTGGATCATTTCAAGCAATTTTCGAAGATCACTTGGGTCTCAAACGCGTCAAATCTCGATTAGTTCCAAAAACACTCAATTTTTTTTAAAAAGAGCGTCGTGTTATTGTGTGCGAAGAGATGCTTTCTGACTACCAGAACGTCATAAAACGCATTATTACGGGAGATGAGACATGGATCTACGAGGTCTGGCTATTAAATAACAAGACTGCGCGCCTAGAGGGCGCCGTAGAGGGGTGGGGAAAAAAACGAGTAGTGCGTTGGGTATCTAGATATCTTGTCTATGCACGTACCAAAACACGTTCTCGTCACTATTATTGTATTTGTGCAGTAGCGGTTTGAGACGAACGTGTTTTTTTCTCGTGCCGAAAGCCATGTGTGACGAAAAACAAGAGCAACGTATTAATCTCAAATTTCTCGTTAAATTAAAAAAAACTCCGACTAAGTGCTGTAAATTGTTGCAAGAGGCCTATGGGGACAATTCTCTATCTCGTGCGCGTGTTTTTGAGTGGTGTAAGCGCTTCAGTGAGGGCCGAGTGAGCACTGAAGATGACCAACGCCCAGGTCGCCCTGTCACTGTTTCAACTCCGGAAACAGTGACCAAAATCAACCAAATTGTGCGCGCAGATCGTCGAATGAGCATCCGGATGATTGCCGTGGCTGTAAGCGCCGATAAAGAAACGGTTAGACAAATTTTACACGAGGAATTACACATGACAAAAGTCTGTGCAAAGTTGGTACCAAAAAACCTGACTTCTGACCAAAAGCTCTTGCGTCAACAGGTCTGCTCAAATTTCCTTGAAAGGTTAAAAAAAAATTCCGGACTGATGAAAAACATTATTACTTGCAACGAAACGTGGATTTTTCAATACGATGTTGAAACAAAGCGGCAATCGATGCATTGGAAGACGCCTGAATCGCCCAGAATCAAAAAATCAAGGATGTCCAAATCAAAATTCAAGGCAATGTTGATCGTTTTTTTCGACATTAACGGTATCGTGATGACTGAATGGGTTCCAGAGGGTCAGACTGTCAACCAGACTTACTATTTGTCAGTTTTGGCAACACTGCGAGAACGAGTTCGTAAGAAACGGCCCGAGTTGTGGAAGAACAACTCGTGGATTTTGCACCAGGACAACGCACCTGCCCATAACGCGCTATCTGTGAAGCAGTATTTGGCCGGTAAGCGCACTCCAGTGCTCGAAAACGCGCCGTACTCGCTAGATTTGGCACCGTGCGACTTTTTTTTGTTTCCGAAGATAAAATCTTCTTTGAAAGAGACCCGATTTGAGTCGATGGAAGCGGTAAAGCAAAAAACGGCAGAGCTCCTAAAGGCCCTCACCAAAGAAGACTTCCAGCACTGCTTCGATCAATGGAAAAAATGTACGGAAAAGTGTGTGGCGAGGGAAGGGGAGTATATTAAAGGGGAGCATTCGAATGTAGAATAATTTTTATAATAAAACCCTTTCTCGTAACCAGTCTCGTTATTTAATAGCCAGACCTCGTATACCTAAGATCCAGAAGCAACCGATCAATCGAGCGAATATCGTACTAAAGGTATAGCAAGACCTAAAGAAGATTACGTCAAAGTCGTTTAAAAATCTAGGTCATGTTGACAGTTTTCTTCGATTATCCTGGTGTTGATCAAAGTAACATTGAAAAGTGCGTGAATTTATAAAAAATGAGCCGAAATCTTTATTGCGATACATGAAAATAGAATTGAATATGTCCAAAAATTTAATTCATCGCATTTTGACCGATCATTTGAATCTACGGGAGGTGTGTGCACGCTTTGTTCCACACAAATTGACCGACTACGAAAAATTGCTCCGAATTCAACATTGTAAGGATTTGATTAAAGAGTCAAAAAAGGACCCAAACTTGAAATATTCAATTGTGACGAGTGACAAGACATGGTGTTTTCAATATGATCTCGAAACCAAGCGTCAAAGTGCTGAATGGAAGCACCCAACCGAGCCCAATCCGAAAAAAAGTCGTCTTGAAAAGTCAAAAGTAAAGACAATGTTGATTTGTTTCTACGATTCGGAGGGTATTATTCATCGTGAATTCGTTCCACCTGGTCAAACAATTACTGCTGTGTTTTATCTTGGTGTTATTAAGCGTTTGTTCAGCCGTATTCGTCGTGTGCGGCCACAATACCGTGAAAAAGGGAGCTGGCGTTTGTTGCGTGATAATGCCCCGTCTCATCGATCGAACTTGATCACGGAATTTTTTGATCAAAAATTTCATTTTAACCATCAACCATTCACCGTACTCGCCGGATTTGGCTCCGTGCGACTTCTACTTGTTCTCCAAATTGCACTTGTCTATGAAAGGAAAACGTTATGCCGACGTAGAGGCCATCCAAAGAGCGACGACCGACATACTAAAGTCGATGGATAAAAATGATCTCAAAAACTCATTCTATATGTTAATTGATCGTGCAAAACGTTGTATTGATGCGGAAGGCGACTATTCTCAATAAAATAAATGAGATTTGCCGGAATATTGAGTTTTTGTCTTTATTTTGAAAAAGTTCCGTTTTCCATGGGACTTACTGTGTATATTTAAAAATGAAGATTTTACAAAAAAAAGACGTCACTGGTTTCTTTACAAGTGTAAAGGACCAGGTATATAAGCAGCATGAGTCGTAATGCTCATATAAGGGTATCAACTAATTTAAATCCTGAAGATTACAGTTGGATTGAAATCAACGATTGTGAATTTTATTGGTTGGTCAGAAACAATGTTCTACGTTCGAAGAGTTATCGACTTATAATTTCGGTAATATCTATTTTAAAATATCATTTTTGAAACAAGAACAAGTTATCACTTTTAAGTTTGAAACTTTTTTTTGTTTTAAAATTTTATTGTATAAAGAATATAAAATTATACAAATTTAAATAATTTTAGAATAATTACTTAACCCATTAACGACCAAAACAATCAATTTCTTAACAAGCTTTCGACCATAAAATTCATGTGTATAATGAAACAATAAATAGATTAAAGGTATTGTTTCTTACGCTTTTGGATGTGATAGATTTAAACCTGTACTCAAAATTTAAAAATGTTGAATACAAAATTAAATATCACGGTTTTTGTACACAAGAATGGTAAAAAGTGTTTGATTTCTAATTTTTGATTTTTTTTTTTCCAGTCAAAACGCATCAATATCTAAAACTTTTTTTAACTATCGGTGCACAAAATTGTTGAGATTTGACAGAAAATTTTTCAATGTCGCGAATAGAATGCAAAAACCTTCGGAAAACCTGCGTTTCTCATTACCGTTGCATTTTTCAAAAACTTTAATGTTAAGAAAAAAGTTTCATAGAACTAAAATGTTTTAGAATTGTTTAAAGAACACTCTTAAATATTCTTAGCTTTCATGGAGAAAACTTTTAATTTTTCGAAAAACCACGCAATTGAAATTTCCAAAAAAGTTTTTTAAGAAATCTGAAAAAATTTAAGGTTGTTCTTTCACTAATTTTAAAACATTTTTCGGGTAGGGTTCCGAAAACCCCCGCTCGATGATCGATCACACACGCACACGCACTCGCACACGCACACGCGCACCCACACACAAACACACACACACACACACGCGCGCGCACACGCACCCGCGCATACGCACACGCGCACCCACACACACGCACACAAGCACGTACGATTTCTATATATGTTTAACAAAATTTAGTAAAAAAAAAGTGGTTAAAAAACTATTTCTCCGTAATAATTTTAGCAGATTACTTCTTGCAATAGATTTTATGAAATTTGGCCAAAAAAAAACCTAAAAAAAGTGGGGGGGAATAACGAAAAAGCACCTCTTTATTATTTTGTTTTTCTTTTTTCTTCTCTTTATTATTTTTTTTGCTTTTTTTCTATTCTTTTTTATTTTTTTTTATTTTTTTTATTGTCTTTATTATTATTTTTTCCTTTTTTTTTTTTCTTTTTTTATTTTCGAAATAAATCAAAACGCAAACCTAACTACATCAAATTGGGAAAATCATTGAAATAGACGACTGAATTTTTTTCGTTTCTTATTTGGCATTTTCTTCATTTTTGATGCTTTTTTATTTTTTTATCTTTTTTGTTTTAATTTTTTTTTTTTATTTTTGTTTTTTTAGTAAATTAAAACTTAAATCTAACCACCTCAAATTAGGGAAATCGTTGAAATCGACAAATTAATTATTTATTTATTTATTTTTTTTCTCTTATTCTTACTTTTCTACATTTGACTTTTTTTAATGCTTTTTTTTTTCTTATTTCTACTTTTTTTTTTATACTTACTGCTTTACTTACCTGGATAGACGCGTTTAATATCTGTAAGTAATTCTGCGAAATGGTCCTTATTCGCCTTTTTAACACGACGCCGCCTCAGGAACTCGCACATATGGTCGGTGATAGAGTCAGAAGAAACGCCGCTACGCGATAATTCTCGGCGCATCCATCTCCAAGAGGATTCAATATCTTGGGTCTGGACCCCAGTTGTTGAATCAACGAATTCTATGGAATGGTTTACTGTGGCGCACTTGTATCCATGTAAATTAAGATTTATGTAGCTTTTCCAACAATCCGTATGGATTGTTGTCTCCGATTTCCCCCAAAAGACCTTCCGATTCGAATGCATCATCTAGGGCAATCATACATACTTCCCTACAAAAAGAAAATCGATCGGCAACCGTTTCTCTGGGAATTTGTTGGTTTTCAACAGTCGAGCTTTTTCGAATTGTTTGTTCAAATGTCATGTGGGTCGCGAAACAATACGTGATTAAGATGCATGCTTTAGCTGACACATGACATCTTTCGAACCACGTATTCTCTGCCACCGTAACCACGTGATCATATGCTTTGCTTTTATAGCATCGAAACTCGCGAACGACCAATTTGTTTTCATATAGACATATTTTTTTCATGTTTGAAGCAAAATCGAGAAGATGGTTATTGAGATCGTAAAATAATTAGACAGTGGATTAATGTTTTAATATATAATTAATATATTTAATAAGTAATCAGATATGCAAATTAGTGCAGCGATGTTTAGTGAGTGCGCGGCGAAAAGCGACAGAGAGTCTCTGCTTAATTATAGTCTCTCTTTCCTACTAGTGTGTGTTCCCCACTCTTTACAAATAATTGCTTTTCTAAGCTTTCCACTTGCACACGCTGAAAGATGTCGTTACAAGTATCTTTTTCTAATTGTTTGTACAGGCAAGACTTTACATTCACTATATTACAACAATGGTATCAAACCGATATCACGAAGCCATTGCAGAGTTCGTACATGATTGCTTAAAATCGTGAATAATTTGTACAGATTGTATGTTTCATCCATGGTGCAGATCAAAAGCTTTCGAAAATACAATAGTCTAATTCACCTGTATTAGCGAGAAGTATAGCAGCCAGTGAATGGCAAAATATAAGAATAGATTTTATACCAGGTCTATAACAGAAGAGCAGAGCTATTGTTGAAGGTTGACAAATATTTGAATAAAACGGAAAGCGTAATCAAGAATAACAAAGAGCTGGACCTTCCTTCTACGCGTCAGCTAAAGAGCAAAGTCGGGAGAAGGTTCCCCACTTCGCTTCTTAGCTAATGCGTTAGCGTGACGAAGATTCGCACAAAGCGCAGAACGCGATAACGCGATATGTATTGTGAGTTAATTTTGGGTTATTGGATTGTTAGATTATTGGGTTATTGGGTATGGGGTTTAGGGTTTGAAATTGAGCCACTTCAATTCCACTGTAGGCCATCATGTGTAGAAAAAGATCAAAATCGATTGGATATACTCTTCTTCAGCGATGTAGCTGGTATAGATATAGCTACAGCTTGTTAAAATAAATAACTTAAAAATTCAATATTTCGAAAACTATTGCGAGTCACCAAAAATCCTATTGAAGATTTATTTAGAATATTAAAAGGAATATCTGTGAAAAATTACAGCTCGATTATCGTATGGGACTTTTCGGAACTTTATCCCATTTTTGTTCTAAGGGAATTTGTACCAAAGCCTATAGATTTCGAAAAAGAAATTATCAAACTGCTACTCACATAACGGTTACACTAAGAAATATCACTGAAATTTGGTCATATCGATTAAATTAGGCCCGGATATATTGTGGGTGAAAATTATGTAACATATAATATACGTGTTTTTTTCAATGCAACATTTATTTGAATACATCAATTTGAAATTGTGAGATTTTCTTAACATTTGTCACATTGTATTGCCTGTTTTGTCAGTGAGGTATTACGCAAAATCATATTGACCAGTTCTCATACAAAATCTTATTGATCAGTTTTTATACAAAATTTAATTAACTAAGATCTTCAAATTAAACTATTTGTCGTTTGAATAATTTCAATTTCATGAAAACGATCGAAATGTGCTGTTTTTCCTGACTCTGAAGGTGGAGATGAATTATTTACCTCAGACGATGATAAAATCTTCATGATACCGAACGCAGAAAATTCTGGTTCTTCGGATTCTGATAATGATTCTGGTAGTTATTGTGATAAAAAATTATCGAAGATCACTTACTAGAGAGTTACAAAAAGTTATTAAGCAGATCAAGCTAAACTTGAACAAGATCATAAATTTGAATGGATGATCAATGAAAGGATATTCTGATATGATTGAAGATAAAACACTATTACCTAGATTTACAAAAAACAAAATTCGAAGAAGTGAGCTAATAAACTGTTTAAAATTTTAATTGAAATAAAAAAGTTTATCATCGATGGTATAACATAGTAGAAGTTATAAGAGAGTGAGAAACAGGTCGAAGCATATGTATGTGTACTTAGGTCTGTGTGTGCCTATGTACGTATGCAGCCTGCATGTCCGAGTTAGTTCGACTGGAGGCAGAGCGATTGGCGGGGTAACGAATTTTCGGGAACAAGTCTTATAGAAAGGAAAATTTGTCGTAAAGAAAGCGACAAGAGAGTGAACATTTAGAGAAAATAGTAGAGAGGGGGTGCGCGCTGCTGAATTATGCTTGTAGTAATTGGCCGATAGCTATCCGCCGGCCAACAATAACGGGCCCAGCAACAGAAAAAGTGCGAAGAAAAGAAGTAAAGAAACGTCAGTCAAGAGACAGAGTTAAGAAAATAAGCATCGCGCGTGCACGTGTAGCTATATCCGAATGTTAGTGAACATCTAGAGAGGCGAAACGAAGAGCGAAAGAAACCCTGCCCTGCAATTCATCCAGCGTCAGAGGACACGTGAAAGCGTGGATTTTTAAGGCAGTCACCCCGTGTGATGGCCAATTTTTTTAACTGTTTTTGGGATTTTTTCTTGAGCAACAATAAAAATATAAAAGTTTTAACTTCTTACTATAGATTTATTAACATTTCAACAGTAAGTCAGACAATTTTCAGGCTAAAATCTTCATCAGAATCTGTGTTGCACTACTCCAAAGGCACCCATCTCGAAAAAAAGTGCATCAACGGCCTCCATGATTTCGGCTGATCGGCTTATCTGAAATTAAAAAACTTATGGCATTTCAATCTGTAAAACTTTTGCTAGCGAATGAACTAGGATCATTCGAAAATATTAAAAATTAAATAATTGACATGCTTTTAAAAATTAATTTTTAAATTTCATGATTTTTTTGGATCATTTTGTTACGAAAAAAAAACGGTTCGGAATTTTTGCATTATGTTAGTTGAATCAACGACTATACATGTGCTGAATCTGCCATTAAAATTTGAAAGCAATCGGTCAAACCGTTTTTGAGATGTCGTGGAAGTGGATTTTTTGAGATGGGTGCCTTTGGAGTAGTGCAACACAGATTCTGGTGAAGATTTTGGCCTGAAAATTGTCTGACTTACTGTTGAAATGTTAATAAATCTATAGTAAAAAGTTAAAACTTCTATATTTTTATTGTTCCTCAAAAAAAATCCCAGAAAAAGCTAAAAAATTTGGCCGTCACACGGGGTGACTACCTTAAGCTAACAGCAAAGTTACTGGCGTCAGCGGAGGTTGGACCCCCCAGATAATGCAACTGGCAAGCCATTGGCATCCATCTCCTTCACTGTCGTCTGGGTAATTGCATCGATGTGAGGTGAGTCACAAAAAATTGTAACTAGTCTCGGGCACATAATAGGTTGTATGAGTGAGAGAGCATAACAAGAGTCTGCGTTGAGATGACGACGGTATCCACGTGCACCGTCTTATCGGAATAAGTAAGAGAGAGAGAGAGAGAGAGAGAGAGAGAGAGGGGGGAGAGAGAGAGGGGGAGAGAGAGAGAGAGAATTTTGGGAACCCGTCAATGCTACAATCGCCTAAGAAACTGTCACCTGCCGAGTTTCGGCACGAGCCGAGCAGCCAAGGATAGCCGAGACTGAGCAGCGCTGTCACCGAAGCCTGTTGCCCCAGCCGCCAGCTGCAGCCGGCAACTGGCTACAAGCCAAGTTACACATACACACTCACGCACACAATAGAAAAGGTGTCATCACCCTCATATATATAGGAAATAAATACACGTTGGAACTTATATTTAGTCGGGTTCCTTTCTAAACATACATACGTCTCTTCTTTCTCTAAAGTTCTAGCACCTCGGAGGTAATAGCGCACACGCGCATCAGCCAAAAACTAAAGGAGTCGAGCACATCGAAACATTACCTATTTGATCCGCTCTTTGTTCGACTGTTTGCGTGTTATCAGTTGCGTTTTTGGACTTAGTAGGTACATATATACAAGTTAAAACCTGGTGCATCGAAAGGAAATTGGTAAATATCTTGTTTAAATTTTGCAAATTTTTTTCATTTATAATACGAGATTAATTATTTTTACAATTTTTGTATAAAAAAATAAAAAAAAAATTAAAATAAAAAAAAATCATTGAGATAATATGTTAACAATATAATGCAAGATTCCAATATAAAATTAAAAGGACATATACGAATACACGAAAATTCGCTTTTGGAAAACTTATATGAAAAAGAAAATTTTTTAGAACAAGCATTAAAAAAGGAAAATAGAGAGAAAATTTATAATCTAGTTTAAGAAGTCTCGCGATGAACTCATGAAGTAAATCTTTTCCTTAGTAAATTATATTTAGGAAGTTCGCATAAACCAGTTCGTAGCCTAGAAGAAATACAGAATTTAGTTAAATTGTTGCAACCAGCAAAATAAAACTTTCATCACATGATCGATAATAAGCTGAAAGCAAGTATGCTTATTTTCAATTTAGAAGGCGTAAAAAATTTTGCTAAAGCTGCTGGGCTCTGTATGCAAAAAAAACAACGAAAATAAACTTCCGCCGCTTACACCAGGCAACGCCTTGCGATTATTAAAAAAACATCTTGGCCAAGAGATCGACCGCGATTTAGAAAATTTATTTTTTCAGCAAAAAGAACATTTAAATAATTTAAACAGAAGTGTTAACGAGGGTATAGGTTTTCTTGATATAGTAAGGGGTTTTGAAAAAAAAACTTAATTTTTTGACGCAAAACAAAATTTAAACACGAAGAAAAGCCAAATATTTCTAATACTTATATTTCTCGCAGTGCGCGGCCAAAGCTTCTCGGAGATACAGAAGAAGGTCTGCAACGAATAAACGTTGTGATGCAGAAAGCTCCAGTAAATACGCACACATACATACGGGGAATCTCAGTGAAAGATGCGGTCGAATTTATCCCTCGATATAATGGTCAGAATATACCTTCGTTTTAATTTATTGACGGATGCATGAAGGCCAAAGAAATGATGCCGGCTGAATACGAGGCCGAACTAACCCGATTGATTAGATTGCGGCTTTACGCTAAAGCTTTGAGGAGCATACGCGGCGAACACTTCAACACTTCGGACATTATTGAGTTTTTTGAAAAAGAATTCGGCTCCAGGAAAATATATCACAATTGTTGCGGCAAACTTACGAAGATACAACAAAAACCAGGGGATAGTGTTGTGGCATATTTGAATAGAATGCGTGTCATCAAAAATGAAATTCATAAGGTGGTGTGACGTTTCAATTGCGTAAAAAAAAACGCAGACTGCTTTTCGCCTTTATGAGCCTAAGTACTGAAACTTAAGGGCTCGGAACGGCGGAGGAGTTAAACTTGCGAGATTTTTAGGAATAAAGTCATGAATATCGAGAATGGACAACAGTATAGGCCGACGTTGGCCTATAGGCTATCCTGAAAAAGGATCTACTAAGTGTTCTGAGGATAAAGATATTTAGCCGATTCTGGCTAATACTATCTCTTCGGAAGTAGAAAAGAAAAATACAAACTCTTAGAAAAACTTACTTTTCATGGAATGTGAGGTGAAAAAAAAAGGAAGATCTCTCTCTTTCTCTGTCTCTCTCTCTCTCTCTCTCTCTCTCTCTCTCTCTCTCTCTCTCTCTTTTGCTGCGGCTGACTTCTCGTCGTCTTCTTCTTCGTGTGGTCTCTTCCTGAGGTCTGCTCGTAGTGGATGGTCCGTAGTAATGTTTCCGGAGTAATGTTTCCGTAGTAATGTTTTCCTCGTAGTATTTTGCGTAGTACGTGGGTCCTCGAGTGCTGCCTGAGGTCTGCTCCTTGGTCATCATTTTGTGCCGTATTTAAATGCGTTGGAGAAGCTACTCAGCAAATTCCTTCTTTGGCCGGGAAATTCGGGAAGAGGCCAAGTTTTTCGGGCCTCCTCTTCATGGCGGGCTTCTCGGTTAGAGAGAGGGAGAGTGAGAATTAGAGTGAAAGATGATCCATTTTTGCAGAATTTTTACATAGGTTTATTATTTACTATTTACAATTAAATTATGTTAATTTAAATTGTACAATCGTGTTCTATTTAAAATTTAACGCATTTTATAAAAAGAATGAAGTTTTTTGTCGCATTTTAAGGGATTAATTTATATAGTGATTTTAAAATAAAAATAATTATTTAAATACTAAAAAAAGATTGCTATTATGGATACAAATGATATCCTTCGATTAGTAGTAGTAAGATAGATAGTAAGATAATAGCTTAAATAATCATTTTTAAGTCTAGGAAAAAAACTTCCAATACAAATTTTTTAAGAAATTTCTATGGCTATCCAACGGTAACCTTGGCTTCGACCTAAAATCGGATTTTTAAGGTCATTTGAAGGTCAAAATTATTTTAAATGGGAACCCCTATTTTTGACACCGGAAATAAATAGAGCGGAAAATTTTATGTTCGAATATGTCCTTGATCATTTTTAAAATTTGACCTTGAATGGTCATGGTGAAGGTCAAATGTAGCAATAATGGAGCTATTTCAAAGGTGGTTACGGTAATGCAAAAAAAAAATACCTTTACTTATATTAGCGATTTTTCTTGATAACCATGGGTTTGATCATGACCCTGATATTCAAGGTCGTTTGAAGTCGAGTCAATTTTTTCAAATGATACCCTATACTTTTGAGACCGCAAATGAGTAGAGTGCAAAATTTTACGTTCCAATATGTCCTTTTTAAGAGCTGACCTTGAGCGGCCATGGTTTTACGTAAAAGCATGTCCTTGTCTATTTAGAAAATTTCATCTTGAACACTTATGATTCGTCATTTCAAATATCTTAAATCCACCACCAGATTCCAAATCAACGATTCTAAAAACCTCTTGATACAATTTTCGAGAAATATTATTTCCATTAACTAACAATTTCAAATGCAGTGATTCAAAAGAAAACTTCGAAATTAAGCTTCATTTTTCTTTAGCAGATTTCTATTTGATAAAAATTTTTCTATTTTAGATGAAATTACTAATATCAATTCTAAGATGCTCTTCTAGGTTTTTTCGAAAGTCCTATGTTTTGTCGATTGTTGGAAATATTCTGTAAGATATTTTGAATTATTAGATACACTGCATCAAAACATATTACGAGTGTTTTCTGTTAATTTGTCTTCCTACTTTATTTCCCGTTATTTCATTTTTCAATTTCTGTGTAGGCTACAGTTTATTTTTGGTAGGTTTTGGTGATTTAAATTTTATTTAATCACTTAAATAGTTTCCTGAATGCACGATGGTGCAATTAACTGAGCGAGAACAAATAAAGATTCTCATGGTAAGAGGTTACGGTGATCAAGAGATATCGTTAGAACAAGTTCGCACTATATTCAATAGAGATTTTCCAAGAGTCCAACTAATTTCAAAGAATACTGTCAAGATTACGATTGACCGCTATAATTTAACAGGTAGTGTAACGGATCTCCCTAGATCTGGCCATCCTGTAACAGCTACGAATGAAGACAATCAGATGAATGTTGCGTTATCAGTCATAGAAGATTTTTATACGTCAGTCAGAAAAGTACATATACAACATAATCTCAGCATTGGTTCAGTTCACAATATTTTAAAATCTTAAATTCCATCTATTCAAAGTGAAGCTTGTGCGTAAGCTTAATGAAGATGATCCAGACAGGCGTATCGAGTTTTGTGAAAATATGATGAACTGAATCATAGCTGACGATAGTTTTCCAAGTCGTATTGTTTTTTCTGATGAAGCTACGTTTGAATTAAATGATAATGTCAATAGACATAATATGAGATATTGGAGTACTGATAGTCCACACTGGATGATTGATAGCCGATCGACTCAATACCCTCAAAAAATTAACGTCTGGGCAGGTATTATTGACAACAGGATTGTTGAACCATTTTTTATTGAGGGTAATATTATTACTGCTGAAAAATATGAAAATTCATTACAAAACGATGTCATTCCGACAATACAGACAATCGTTGGTAATGAATTCCAAAATACTTGGTTCCAGAAGAATGCTGCAGGTCCTCATTACGGTCTTAATGTTCGAGCATACCTTAACAATGTGTTTCCACATAGATGGATAGGACGAAGACGCGAGATCGAATGGCCACCTAAATCTCCCGATATTACTTCACTTGGTTTTTTTATAGGGATATCTGAAGGATAGAGTATACCGAACAAATTCGACAGATATCGAAGAACTAAAACAAAATATTCGGAATAAAATAGAACAACTCGATACAACAAAAATTCATGATGCTGTTGGTGCGTTCTATTATCGTTTGGCACATTGTCAACAAGTTAATGGTGAACAATTTGAACACCTTGCCTTATTCGGCTAGGTATGATATCTCCTTGTCTTAACTGGCTGGGTATGATATCTCCTTGCCTTAACTGGCTGGGTACATATCTCCACCTTCCCTCAAAGTCAAGGACAAGGTTAAACCCATGGTCATCATCAAGTTGCTAATAAAAATTAATTCGTTATTGTTTCGCATTACCGTAACTGCCTTTGGAATAGCTCCATTATTTCCGAATTTGACCCTCACCATGTCCATTCAAGGTTAAATTTTGAAAATGATTAAGAACATATTCGAATGTAAAATTTTCCGCTTTATTCATTTCTGGTGTCAAATATAGGGGTTCCTATTTAAAAAAATCATTTTGACCTTAAAATGACCTTGAAAGTCCAATTTAAGGTCGAAGCCAAGGTCACCGCTGAATAGCCAGGAAAATTTCTTAAAAAATTTGTTTTGAAAATTTTTCTCCAGGACTATTATTTTTTAAGTTATTCAGCCGTACCGGGACTTTTTGAACACACTGTATAAAGATGGCAAATAAAATTTTTTTCGATGAAGAAAAAATTATGAATTTCTAATCGACGGTGATGAAATCGTGGAAAGAAGCCCGATGAACATACTAAATATTTCACACAAATCAGAAAAATCGCCAATAGACACGACGAATCAAACAAATAAACTCAAGAAAGTATTAAAATATAAACATTTATGTGCGGCGCAGCAAGAACCTATAGAAAAACTCGTTGAAGAATTTACAAATTATTTTCATTTAGCGAGGGAGACTTAGAATGACTTCAGTCATAATACACAAAATACCAAAGATAAATAATATACTGGTATTTGTTAAACAGTAGAGATTTCTACTCGCGCTTAAGGAAGAATTAGATCGACAAATAAAAGAAATGCTCGAGAAAGATATTATTTAACTCTCTTGCTCTAGTAACTGTTCTCCGGTCTTTTTAGTTGCTAAAACACCCGATAATAAGGGTTATACGCACTACAGACTCGTAATTAATTTTCGACAATTAAATGAAAGAACTGTTAAAGATAAACACCCCTTACCTAATATATGTACTAAATATTGTAAATGAACTTGATAAAGAAAAATTTTTTTGTGTCCGACTTGGTATGAGGATTTTTTCAAATTCCTTTAGATGAAGCTGACAGACACAAAACAGCTTTTGCTTTTTTACGGATTGTTTCAATTTTAAATCATGCCGATGGGTTTGACTAACAGTTCCAAGATTTTGAAAGATGCATAGATATTGTCTTTCGAGGAATGCAGCGAAAACAAATATTTTTATTTTTGGATGACGCCATTATTTACGATGAAGCAATTAAGTTAATATATTTTGGACACATATTAAGCGAAGAAAGAGTAAAGCCCGATCTACAAAAATTAGATGTGGTGCGCGCCTCCCCTATTTCAAAAACACAGAAAAATATTCGCCAGTTTTTAAGGTTTGCCGAGTATTATCGCTTAATCATAAAATTTCTTCGGAATCGCCAAATCGTTAAATAATTTATTAAAGAATTATACGCCTTTTATTTGAGACGAAGAAACGTAAAACGCCTTTGAAATATTAAAAGAAAATTTATTTTAGCAACGTGTATTAAAAATAGCTGATTTTTCACTACTTTTTATAATAACTTGCGACGCAAGTGATGTTGCCATAGTAGGAATATTATCACAAGGTAAGTAAAGATCGTCCGATCACCTACGTTTCACGCGTATTTTTAAATACAAGAAAAATATATAACACATACTCGCGAGAATCACTATTGTATATTCAATTAGGCTATATCGCAATTTAGGCTATATCTATTAGGCAGAAAATTTATTATTGTAACAGATCATAAACCACTAATATGATTTAAAAATTCAACAGATCCTATAGCGCAAATAAAGAGATGGCGAATAAAATTGAACCCATACGATTATGATATAATTTATAAGAGCGGCCATGCAAATGTAGCCACGGACGTTTTATCTAAAAACCCGTCGTAGTTATTAGTAATGACAATTAAGACGCGGAATCGAGCAGATAATAACACGATAATTAATTACCGAGATAAAAGGCCGAAGAAGCTGAACTGTAAGAAAGCAGCCGATTCACTCGAAGTAATTCACGAAACAAATGAGGAAGGTATTGCGAAAGAAGAGGAAAATTTGTATGATAATAAAAAAACTACTAATGAAAACACAGACAATATTGAGCTGGAAAAAGTCATTATTGAAAATATCTCTTTAAGTAGCCAAGTATGGGAAGAAGAAGTCAGGGAAAACAATAAATGAGAAATTGAGATATATGATACAGGCAATAGCAAACTTTGAGCGACAAGTAAAATATTCGTCGATTGCAAAGAGTAACTTTTTATGAGAAAAAATGTTTACTTATATTTTATAACAAGCGACGGAATGTCATGTGATAGGAGCGCACAGAACTTATCAGAACGTAACGAATTACTGCGATTTAATAAACTGGAATCAAGCGAAATGAAAGTATGTCATTAAAATAGTTAGCTACAGTCTGCATTAGCAATTCGAAAAAAAATTAAAGAGGCGACTACACAAATGCAAAATCTCACGAGTACACTCAGTCTTAAACAGTATTATATTAAAAGAAAATCTACGTTTGATTAGCGTGACCCAAAGCGATGATATTGAGTATACACAATGGAAAGACATAATAATTAAAATGAGACAGATTCTCCGAAGGTCAGGTAAAAATAATCATTTGTTCAAGTGAGAACAACAATATATACTCAAGAAAGATAGGAGTCAAATAATAGAAGAGATGCATTCCTCAGCCGTAGGAGGGCATAAAGACGTCAATAAAACATATAAGAGAATTAAACATTGTTTTAATTAAAATAATATCAAAGAAGATGTGCAAAATTTTATAAGACTTTGTTTGTAGTGTCAAATGAAAAAGCTTGTGAGAGTAAAAACTAAACGACGTATAACAATTAACGACACACCTATGTGCCCTATGAGCCAAATCAGTTTAGACATAGTAGGGCCTTTTTCTATATCTGGGAACGGCCACAATAATGTGCTAACGATGCAGTGCAATACTTCGAAATTTTGTTTGTCTATACCATTGCGGGACGCCAGTGCTAAGTTCGTCACTGATGCATTAATAAAACGATTTATATGAATTTTTGGAACGCCGGGAGTAATATTAACCGATCAAGGATCGAAATTTATGAACAGTTTAATGTAAAGGATAGCCACGAAATTTAAAATTATTAGATTGCTGCAGATAAAATGGCCGATTTAGTAATAAATTTCTAAACAGCTGTAACTTTTTATAAAGACAATTTATTTAATGAAAATAGGTACCAATAGATGCAACACATTTTTTCCAACGAGATACAAGTACATTTATTCCAGCTTTGTAGAAGTCCGAGTTTTTGGTTCGAAGAAACTCCTCGAAGGCATTTTTGACAGCAGCTTCATTATTTAATCTTTTTCCTGTCAAAAAGTGATCTAAATGTTTAAAGAAATGGTAATCTGTTGGTGAGAGGTCTGGTGAATATGGAGGGTGAGAAAGAGTCTCATAGCACAACTCGTTTAATTTTTGGACCGTTGTTCTCGATACATGAGGTCGTGCGTTATCATGAAGCAGTATCACTCTATCCCTGTTGACAAGCTTAGGTTGTTGGCCTGTCAATTTCTGATGCATTTCATCCAGTTGAGCACAGTATTTCTCAGCATTGATGGTTTCGCCAGGTTGCAGGAACGAATAGTGGATAACTCCAGCTACAGACCACCAAACAGTTACCATTATTTTCTTTGGATGAAGGCTTGGTTTCGGCATGTGTCTTGGCGCTTTATCGGCATCTAGCCATTGGGCCGATCAGCGGCGATTACCGTATAAAATCCACTTTTCATCGCAGGTCACAATTCGGTGCAAGAACGGTTCCTTTTTGTTGCGGGAGAGAAGAGAACTTGAAATCTCCATTCCACACGTCATGTTTTGCTCGGTAAGATCATGCGGAACCCATTTTTCAAGCTTTTTCACTTTTCCAAGTTGGAGCAAGTGGCGGCAAACTGTCGAATTGTGAACGCCTGATTTCTCGGTAAGATCCCTTATGGTTCGGCGGGGGTCAGACTCTACTAATGCACACAGCTCGTCGTTATCGATCGATGTTCCTGGGTGTCCACGTGGCTCATTTCCAAAGTCCATATCTCCGGATCGAAATTTTTCGAACCACCGCCGAGTGGTTCGTTCGCTAACTGTATCAGGCCCAAATGCGCTGTTGATATTCCTCGTTGCTTCCGTTGCGTTCTGCTCTAATTTAAATTCGTATAGTAAAAGTAGCCGTTTTTGATTCACTTCCATGTTCACTTACTCTTTTTGTTTTTACGATCACTATGAAGTGCAAAACAGAAATGACTCCATAAACCAAGGTAGCAGTATTTATACTTCAATATGTCATATCATTTGCGCCGCCTTGTGCCAACATAATACACTAAAATTGCAGCCGACTTTATGTCATTGCTAAATCGGCCATTTCATCTGCAGCAACCTAATAAACAAGTAAGAACAACAGCTTATCATCCGCAAGCAAATGTATCCTTGGAAAGAACTTATCACTCACTCACGAAATATATTAAAATTTTCATCAACGACAGAGGCTCTAAGGACGAAAATTTAGAGTTAGCCACTTTTTGTTATAATACAACCCCGCATGAAATATTTGAAAAGCTCGTTCATCTGCCGTCAAATGAGCCACTTGGACCCGAAGAAGAGCCGCCTAGATATGATCGTTATATCAAAGATTTCAGTAGAAAATTATATGAAGTCCAAAACATATCAAGATAGAATTTAATTGACTCTAAATGGAAGTCGCAAATAAATTACGAGAAAAGCAAACCCATAAGACTAGAATAGGAGACAGCGTATGGTTATTAAAGATAGGAAGGCCGTATAAACCGCCGACCAATACAAAGGGCCATATATGGTAGTAGATTTAATGAATGATAAAAATAAAATAAAAATAAAAATCAAGTAAAGTGAATGAATAAGTAAAAGTAAAACTACTTATTATTAATTAGATAAATAGGTAGCTACATTTTTCATCTTGGAAGGACGATGTGACAGACATCGATGAGCCCCGAGACAAAGATAGAGACAAGCTCCTGGAAACAAAAGAAAAGAGAAAAGTTAATTATTTAACAGAAGAAAAGAAGAAAAAAACTCATCCTAAGCAAATACCGGTCTCATAAGACATACTCCAGTCCTTCTCGACGGGGCTGGCCACTAGTGGAGGAGGAAGAGTCCTAAATCAATACTTAAGAAAATTTAAATACATAACATAAAAAAAGAAAGAAAAGAAAAAAAAGAGTTGACAAAACTTACCCTGCGCCATCTGAAGAACTTATAGCGCACATAGCGCATCCATAACGGTACAGAGACGTCAACGGAGATGAGGACAGAGATCGCGACGGAAATGAAAACGGAAATAAAGACGGAGATGGCAACGGCGACAGAAAAAAAGCATAAGGATGCAACTCCGAAGCAGAAGGGGATTCTAGTCTAATAAGAAAGTTAAAATATAAATAAAAGAAAATATAATACAAAAGAGAAAAAGGAAAAGAAACAAACTTACATCAAGGCGCACATCTTGCAGTGACACAGAGGCGAAGAAGCCACTAAAGAGAGCAAGTTCGTATTGTGAGAACGCTAATTAACCCTTTGAAGCACAGAATTTTAGAAAATAAAAATACCCATGTTGCACAGAAATTTTATATCATTCAAAATTGAATAAAATTGGGGTATTTTTATTAATAACGATATAAAATGATATAAAAACAGCTATTCAAATATTTCGAGGTGGGTCAAAAAATGTCCCACCATGCCTTATCACGCATCAAAAAGGTGGGACATTTTTAATACCACCTTGCCCCAAAGGGTTAAAGAAAGCTCCAGCCTATTGAAGAAAAAAAATACAAATACATACACATATATAGAAGAAATATTTTTGTTTGGAAAAAAAGAAATGGCTGAAAAAAACATGGTCACAACAAGCATGGATGTAAGCGCTCAAAGGGGAGCGGCCATAGCGGCTAATAGGAATTTTTCCCGCAGTAATGTGCAGCTAGGCCTTGCTGCTTAGTATAAGAAAAAAAAGACCACGTTTTGAAAAAGGCCACCGTTTTGATAAGACCATCGTTTTAAGAAAAATGAATATTGAAAGAGGAATGTACCGCGTTTTCGAACACCAAAGCACTTGACCTTAAACATACCGCGAACAATAAAGAGCTCACCCATTTTCTTATACACATTTCAAAGTCTATAAGCCGGATTAAAGGAAGCTCGAAAAGTCAGTTTAGTTTAAAGTTCAGTCTAGAGCGGTAGTCTAGCTCAGTTACGTTCGAAAGTCAGTCTTTGTGTCTCAGTACGGTCTAAAGCAGTAGACTGTCTCAGTCCAGGAAAGAATTATAGTCGAATTTAATAAGACTTAACACGAAATATTGAAATTATACTCTAGAGGAAAAATATGAAGAATACGGAATATGAGGAAACATCGCGAAAAATTCAAAATAAAAAAACGACGAACGCAGAAACAAAAGGCAAATAAAAAAGAGAAAAAGCGCAAGAGAAAGAAGAGACTTTAGGAAAATCTCGAATCTAGGCATTCGACGAAGATCGGAAGAACGAGAGAAAGAGAAAGAGTAAAAGAAAAGAAAATTAACCGTCAGCTAGTCGAGGGATCCTCCAGAAGTGAGAAAGAGAGAGAGGCAGAGAGAGAGAGAGAGAGAGAGAGAGAGAGAGAAAGAGAGAGAGAGAGATTGATTTTTATAATTTCTTTGTCTTCTTTAAACTCGTTTCTGTTTATCACCACAGCCTACGCCTATTCTCGTTAAGTACCTTCACAAAAAAATCTGTACTTAAATTTTTAGAAAACTATAGGGCATACTGGGCCCATAACCTAATGTTATAAAGAAATAACAACCGTTTTCTTCAAAGTAAGATGACAAAGTAAACGTTTATTTAATATTACATAGACAACAAGTTAATCTTTTATTTGTAGTTCACATGAGTATAATAGATGGCGTTCGTTAATTTATTTGATGTTACTATTTTAAATTCATTTCAACACCCTAACTACATTAAATAAACCAAAAACCCAAAATTAAATACAATATTTTCTTTCCACTAACATTGCAACTAATTACCTAACTAAGTCATGCCTATACCATCCATAAATTTATAATGCTTCATAAAACACAACGCTTTTGTTAAAACATCAGCTGGCATGGCCGTTGTAGGTAAATATTCTAAGTTAACAATTTTATTATTAATAACATCTTTAATAAAGTGATATCTAATATCTATGTGGTTACTCCTTTTGTGAAATACATAATTGGCAATTAACTTTTGAGCACTTTGGCTATCATATAAATTTATAGTACATAAATTACCAGTTAGTTAATACAATAAAGACCTTAAATAAATGAACTCTTTACAAGCCTCTGCAATTGCCATATATTCAGCTTTTATGCTGGATAAAGCCACTGTTCTTTGCTTTCGACATTCCCAGGAAATTGCTGAACCTGACATTAGAAAACAAAAATCTGTATAAGACCGACGATCTATTACCGATCTATCAACAAAGTCTTCAATTTCGCCTTAATCTTTAGAATATTTTAAACAGTAATTTTTTGTTTTCTTGAGATATTAAAGTATTTTTTTTGCATAATTCCAATGGTTACTTGTATAACTTATATTAAATTGACTGAAAAAACTTACACAGAATGCTATATCTTGTCTAGTAAGAACTAATAAATACATTAGACTACCAATCAACTGTTGATAAGGAATATCGTTACTACAAAATTCAGCATGATCTGGCAGGTCATCGGTTCACTTCTTTCGTAGAAATCAAAAATTGGCTCCTTACTTGGATCACCTTAAAAGACGAGACATTTTTTCGAGATAGAATTTGAAAATTGTCTGAGAGGTGGGAAAAAGTAGTAACTAGCGATGGACGATACTTTGACTAATCTTAATTCTTTTTATTTTGAAATAAATGCATTTGTGCCGCAAAAAACGGACCGAATTAATTTGTACTCCCAATAATAATATTCTATACTTACCTGATGTTTGTTCAACTACTTATTATTTTGTTCAAAAAGCGGTAACAATAATATCAGCAGTAATAATGATAATAATAATAATAATTTTATTATTTTTATAACAATCGTTATTTAACTATAATTAGAAAAATTATGGTAAGAGTAAACTTAATTATAAAAGTAACCCAAAAGATTATTAACACGTTCTGTGCCATTGCAATTTTTGAAGATTACATTACATTACATTTTTTCAGTACTACAAAGCTATAATTAGCAGGAAAAAGATATTAATTTTAATATGCATACTAAATTTTAATATTTAATTGTCTATATTTAATTCTACAACAAATTTTTTAAGAATTCTTTGTTTTTTAATGAGAATTCCAAATGGCCTGAACGGAAGTGCAGTGGGGGTCGTATACGCCCCACATGCCACGGAACGTGTTAATGACATATATTAAAATTGAATACAATATTATTAATTCTACTAGAATATAACCAATGCTCTATTATGAGATAAAGATGATACGAAAAATTTCTATATCAAATAACAAGTTTTTTGCCATTTGAATCATTAAAATATGCCTAATAGACTCGGAGGAATTAAAATTTTCGTTTTAGGGGTTAGTTACTCCCTGAAGGGGTGATTTTTAAAAAACCCCAAGACACATCAACTTTAGTTTTCCATTTTTGTAAAAAAAATTATTTGCAATTATTTTCGTAAAATTTGAAAAGTTTTAAATTTAAAAATATTAGGTGTAGTAAAAAGAAATCCATTATTTTTGCATTAAATTGAAGGTTTTATTTAGCATAGATAGAATGATACGATTCAAGTCAAATATGCACCGTTTTGTTCGATAACTTGTTGCCATTTTGGAGGTAATTTCATAATGCCTTTCTCGTAGAAACCCTTATCCCTATTGTCAAAAAACTGGGACAGTCGATTTTCACAATCTTCTCTTGAGGCGAATTTTTCACCTGCAAAATCATTCGTCATAAACAGGAACAGGTGGTAATCACTTGGTGCCAGGTCGGGACTATAAGGTGGATGCATAAGAACTTTCCAACCAAGCTCCCGGAGCTTCTGGCGAGTCACTATCGATGTATGCGGCCTGGCGTTGTCCTGATGGAATACAATTCCTCTCCTATTGGCCAAAGCTGGCCGCTTCTGGGCTATTGCTTCTTTCAGACGGTCCAATTGTTGACAGTACAGGTCCGAATTAAGAGTTCGGCCGTAGGGGAGCAGCTCATAGTAGATGATTCCCTGCCAGTCCCACCAAACACACAGCAAAACCTTCCTGACTGTCAATCCTGGCTTGGCCACCGTTTGCGCCGGCTCACCGCGATTTGACCACGACCGTTGTCGCTTGACGTTGTCGTAAGTGACCCACTTTTCATCACCAGTAACCATCTGCTTCAGAAATAGATCGATATTGTTGCGATTCAGCAGCGATTCGCAGATGGAAATTCGGTCCATGAGGTTTCTTTGCGATAACTCGTGTGGCACCCATACATCGAACTTCTTTTTGTATCCAGCTTTATTTAAGTGGTTCCGAACGGTTATTTGTGCAATGTTTAGCTCCTGGGTAATCGAAACAGTGCTCACGTGACGGTCGGACTCGACAATTTCCATTATTTTATCGACATTTTCGACAATTGGCCTTCCAGAGCGTGGTGCATCTTTGACGTCAAAATTACCGGAACGGAATTGACGAAACCAAAATTGCGCGTGATTGGCTGTTACGGTATCAGGACCATAAACACTATTCACATTTTCAGCTGCCTGGCTTGCGTATTTTCTCTTTTTTGGTGTCCATCTTTGACGCGTGCTAAAAAAATACTGAGTCAAGCAATCACAAAGCTGTATCAGAAGCTTTTTTAGTACGAAATCTTATCTTTCTAACGCCATCTAGTGTAACCCGATCGCACTTTTACAACGGGAGATACAGGCTACTAAAGCCATCTATTGGCAAAATAATGGATGACTTTTTACTACACCTAATACGTTATAAAAACTGAATTTACCCCTGTAGAATTTAAGAGTTGCAAAATTATGGGATTAAAATTATGGGGTAAATTTCTACATTAAATAATAAATTTTTTGCCGTTTGAATCTTTAAAATATTCCTATTAGTTTCTGAGATATTTACAAAAAATTGTATTTGCCTCTTTCTTTAGGGGTCATTTTAACCCCTTAAAAGTGAAAGTTAGCCGATAAGAAAGAACACGCATCTCTTATTTTTTAATGTACTTTATCATATTCCAGAACCAAAGAAACCGATAGGTCTGGGTCGAGAACCTTTCCTTGTTAGTTGTACAAGCGTTGCGTATAGCGTAGTCGTTCGAATTCTGGACCTTCGATCCACCTACCCACCGTAGGTCTAAACAATTTTCTGTGTTTTTTTCATGAATCATCAATGTCAACAAAAAGTCAATGATAATTTCAAATTTAATTATCAATTCAATGTCAAAATAAAGAAATACATAAAGTGTAAAAATTACGTCTTCTGTTATAGAAAGGACGTCATTTTTATGCTTAAAAAATTTGAAAAATGACGTTATAAAACGTCCTAACTCCTGACACGCCAAATTACGTCATTGCTAATGCCATTGTTAACGTTATTTTATAACGTTATATAAGGCGTCATGTTTTTCAATAAGGTTGCACAAACCTTTAAGCAAGGTTTTTTTGAGAGGTTTCTGCAAGGTTCTTTGAAACATTTTGCTATAATGTTTCCGCAACGTTGCAGTAACGTTCCAGAGTTATGCTTCTTTGATATATATTTGCAAGGTTGCCTGAAATATTGTGTAAAATGTTGCTGTAAGTTTCCTGCAAGGTTTCCTTGAAATATTTGAGTGAAAAGTTTTAGTAATATTGCAGTTATGTTTCTTTGAAATATATGTGCAAAATTTCGTGAAATGTTGTGTTAACTATTGCGTGAAATGTTGCTTCAAGGCTTCCTTAAAACATTTCAGTATCATGTTTCAGCCATTGTTTAGCGTCATGTTTTTTTAAGATATTAGGACCTTGAATAAGTTCTCGCTATTTTTTTTTTAAATAAAAACTTTATTTAAAATATAAGGCACAATAACATTTCACTTAAAGTATTTCCCATCACTACAGACTACTTTCTCCCATCTTTCTGGCAGTACAGTCTGTCAAGTAAGAGCGTGGTCGTGTTAATTTATAAAAAAATTTATTTGAGGAAACTTTCATATTTATATATACATTGTACACATTACAAACAATGATGCGATTCGGTCAATAATGTGTCCAGTCACCACCGGCGTCGATAATTGCTTGGCATCCCCGAGGCATGCTTTCTACTAATTTGACGGCGTATTCTAGTGGCAAGGATCTCCAGATCCGACGAATTTCGTAAGACAACTGCTTTGAAGTGTATGTGCGTCTTCCACGAAGCTTCCGTTTAATATATGCCCACACATTTTCAATAGGGTTTGCATCGGGTGACTGCGACGGCCAATCCAATGTAACGATGCCAGATTGAGTCTTCCACTGAGTACAGAGCTTGCTGCGGTGTTTAGGATCGTTGTCCTCCTGCAGAATCCAATCTTCATTTTTTGTGATGAGCCATCGTTAGGCAGATGGCAGTAAAGCCTTTTTGTAGATTTTTATCATTTTTTTGGCATTTAGGTTGTCAGTAAAGAGGTGCAAAGTGCCGAATCCCTGCTTTGAGAAGCAGCCCCAAAGACGCACCTTTATTCCATGTTTTACGGTCCGCTGAACAAGCCTATTGATGGAAGTTGACCAGGCTCGCGTGAGGACAGAACGTGCCCATATAGAACATTTATTAGTAAAAATGTCATTTTCAAAATCTCTATCAATATTCTCATGCGCCCAAGCGAGTCGCTTTGTCACATGTTTTTCAGTCAACAGAGGCTTCTTCATTGTGTTGCGCCATTTCAGATGATGAGTACGAAGATGGGTTCGGATAGTTTCGTAGGATATATCTAAACCTTTTGCCATTAATTTTGCTTGTCCTTGCCGCAATGTTTAAGTAGGATTCCGCGAAAACAGATTCACTATTCTTTTTTCATCTTTTTTATTCACTTTTCCTATCGAGCCACGTTCTGGTAAATCATCGACATTTTTAGCCACTTTATATCGCTGTATCCACTTCTGTACAAATGCCTTCGACTTTCTCATATATTTAGCAGTCGCTGATTGCGACATTTTGGGACCTTTCGGGTGGATGCAAAGGAACACAGCCTCGTAGCGCGACGCGTACTTAGCACTCATGGCGTTTAACGTGATTCTCTTTCAAAAGATCAACAACAACTGAATTTTTGTTGACAATGCATCAAGGACAAAGCTTCCCTCTATCGGCTTGCGGAAGAATTAGAGCGAAATCTTTTATTACCTGTCGGTGAAGTCGACCACGCTCTTACTTGACAGACTGTATATGAATTCCGCGTCGGAAAAACGATATGTCTTTTGAAGCTATTCAAGAATCGATCCATTTTTTAGTATCTTCATAAGAATAGAAGTGCTGCTCAGCCAGACTATTCCATCAGACGGAATAGCTGAAAATCGGGAAGGGTTGTGTCAGGTGAATACGGCTGGTAGGGTAGAACTTTCCATTAAACTTTTTCAGGTAAGTTTTCACTCGTTTTGTAATATGAGACCAAGCGTTGTCGTGTTGCAAAATTACTTTGTCTTGTCTTTGCTCGTATAGCGGCTGTTTTTCCTTTAGAGCTCAACTAAAACGTATCAATTAAAGTCGATAGCGATCTTTCATGATAGTATCATTCGGTTTGAGCAGCTTATAACAAACGACACACTGCTGATCCCATCAAATGCAGAGAAGAAGCTTCGTACCATGGATATTTGGTTTTGTGGATGGTGTTGATGCATGGCGGGGCTTACTCCAAGATTTTCTACGCTTTGGATTATCGTAGTATATCCACTTTGCATCGCCAGTCAGGATACGGTGCAAAAAACCTTTTCTTCTCTGTCGTTGAAGCAGTAGTTCACACGTGAGGAATCGCCGTTCGACGTCTCTCGATTTTAATTTATACGGCACCCAATGTCCTTGCTTCTATTATAGATCAATCCTAACACTTCTAAACATTTTAAAACTGTTCTCATCTACTTGTGATATTTTTACAAGTTCTGTTAGCGTCTGACATCGGCTTTGATCAAGTAATTCCTCCAATTCTTTGTTTTCAAATTTGTTCGGTGCGCCAGAATAATTTCTCTAATTCTTTATTCTCAAGTTCAAAATTATTATTTTTGAAGCGTCGAAACCAGTCTCTACATGTCATATCCTACAGAGCATTGTCACCGTACGTCTCAACAAGAATTCTGTGTGCTTCAGCTGCAGATTTCTTTTGAATAAAATAGTGCAATACAATTCACCGCAAATACACTTTATTTGGTACTAATGTAGACATTTTCAGAACCAATAAAAAATTACTTCGTTTACACTAAAGTGAACTATTATACATTGAAATTTAAGGTTAGATACAGTACTTCTTTGCACGTGTGTCACTATTGGAAATTCCATGCACAAAGTACTTCTGCCATTTTTGAAGAAACAGCGAGAACTTATTTAAGATCCTAATATATTCACAATGTTACGTGAAATGTTGTATGAAAGGTTGCTGCAAGGTTTCTCTGAAATATTTCAGTGTAATGATTTAGCAGTGTCTCAGTGTTATGTTTTTTTGAAAGATATCTTCAAGGTTTTCTGAAATTTTATGTGAAATGTTGCTTCAAGATTGCTGTTAGGTTTCTTTGAAATATTTAAGAGTAATATTGCAGCAATGTTAAAGTAGTATGCTTCTTAGAAATATATCTGCAAGGTTTGAGTGAAAACTTTCTTTGAGTTTTCGCTGAAATCCTGCATTAAATCTTTGACTGAAATCTTGCATCAAATCTTTTACTAAAATTTTGTATACTATGTAGAATATGTTTCACGAATACTCAAAGCTACAGAAAGAAAATACGACACCCACTCGCGATCGTCTACTTAATTTCATAATTAAAAACATATTTAATAAGCAGAAATTTTATTAGGTGCGCAACAAGTTCCCGCTGTTTGTCAATACTCGTATATGGCTCTTGCAATAAGCGCTTGTCGATTTCGACATCCAAAACATCATAAAGAAAGTGTAGACATATGGTAAACAAATCGCTTTAACACATTAGAGATTTTGTTTTGACGTCATATATTTTTGGTTATGTGAAAATGTCTCATTTTGTGCCAAATAATCGTCATTTGCGGGAAGTCTTGCTTTTCTTCTTTCATTCGAAGAAAACGGCGGCTAAAGCACACCTGGAGCTCCAAAATATTTACTGTGATGCTACTCTGAGTGAAACAACGTGCCGTGATTGGCTCTGTCACTTCAAAGATGGTGATTTTGGTATTGACGACCGTCTGCGTGCAGGAAGGCCAAAAACCTTCGGAGACGCTAAATTGAAAACATTGCTTTACAAGGATTCGTACCAAAGACAAAATAAACTTGCTTCATTACTAGGAGTTACCCGCTAAGCTATTTCCAAGCGATTACATGCGTTAGGAATGATTCAAAAGCAGGGAACTTGGGTTTCTTATAATTAGAAGCCAATGGACGTTAAGTATCATTTTTGTGCCTGTGAACAACTACTTCAGCGGCAAAAAAGGAAGAGTTTTGTTCATCGCATCTTGACAGGTGATGAAAAATGGATTCATTACAACAATCCAAAGAAAAGAAAGTCATGGGGACCACCCGGTCATGCTTCTACGTCATCGGTTCGGCTCAATAATCACGTTGCAAAGGTTATGCTGTGCATTTGGTGAAACAAGGTCGGTGTTATTTATTATAAGCTGTTGAAACCAAAGGAAACTATCTCTGGGCAACGGTATCAAATTCAATTAATGCGATTGAGCCAAGCACTACGCGAAAAACGGCCACAATACGAGCAGAGGCACGAAAAAGTGATTCAACTGCATGACAACGCTCGGTCTCACTTTGCCAAACCCGTTAAAACCTACTTAGAAACGCTTAAATAGGAAGTCTTACCTCACCCGCCATATTCCCCAAATATTGCGCTGTCCGATTATTACTTATTCCGTTCGATGGTACAAGGTCTGGCTGATCAGCAATTCCGCTCATATGAAGATATCAAAAATTGGCTTGATTCGTGGATAGCTTTAAAAGACGAATACTTTTACCGTAATGGTATTCGAGCTCTGCCAAAAACATGGGAAAAAGTTATAACTAGCGATGAGCAATACTTCAAATGATTCGTTTGTAACTATTTTTTTGTAATAAAGTTGCGTTTTCATCAAGAAAAACAACGAGATTTTAGTTGCGCACCTAATATTATTGTAACTGATTATAAGCTATTAATATGGTTTAAAAACTCGGCCGACTTTATTTTGCAGGTAAGCCATTGAGAATTAAGTTAAACTCTTGCAATTTCGATATTACGTATAAGAGCGATCATACTAATGTAGCTGTCGACGCGTTGTCTAGAAATCTCGTGCAAACATCCGTATTGGTTGTTAAGATACGAATTTGAACAGGTAAGGGAGTGGTAATAAGTTACAGGTAATAAGCGGTCAAAGAAACCCAACAACACAGCCGAAAAAATGTCTAACATAATCCAAGGGGAGCAAACTCAAGAGCCTTTTCAAATAGGCGAAAAGAAGATAAATCATAATACCCTCAATAAATACGTAAGTTACGAAGAAGATAATTATCAGAAGGATGAATCTCGAAAAAAGGACGCAAGGGATCGCGATAAAGAAATAATCGAAGCATATGACTCGGAAGAAATTGTCGATAAAAATCAAGCACAGGGAAAAATGTTCGTAGGATGTAAAGAGCAATTTTTTACAAGAAAAGACAAATACGTATATTTTATAGCAAATAATGAAACGTCCTGCAACAAGGGCGCACAAAGCCTATTAGAAAGGAGCTAATTGCCACGATTTCGTATCTTCAAACCAGGTGAGGTAAAGACAACACCTAGACGCAATAAATTTATTTGTATTAGTAGCTGAAAGTAAAGATCGACAAATAACTATCAAAATAATGCAACATCTTATAAACGTATTTAAGGTTTTGAAATCATTTATATTAAAAGGAAGCTTACGCTTTATTAGCAAAGCCAAAAACGAATATACTGAGAATATACCATGGATTGATGTCATCATCAAAATGAGGGACATTTTAAAAGAGATTCAGGTAAAAATCATCATTTGCAAAGAAGTAATAAAATGCATACCTGGAAAAGATCGAAACCGAATCAGAGAAGATAGATTTCTCAGCCGTAGAAGGGCAAAAATGTGTGAGCAAAACATACAGATAAAGTAACGTTTTTATTAACCTTTAACTGGTGACAAGCGGTCTCACAGGCCGAGCGGTGTCAGACGGTGCGATATACGCGTCAACTTAGCACGTATTTTGGGTTCTGATTTTTTGTCTTTTTGTTTGGGTTCTTGTTGGGTTGTTGTTTGGGTTCTGAGTTTAAAAACTGAGGTAAGCTAGCATAAATACTTTCGATGCTATAGACCATTTAACAGCAGCGGCTTCTCAGGCCGCGCGTCACCAGTTACGTTACACAAAAACCATGTCACCAGTCAAAGGTTGAAGGCATCGAGACCTTAGCATCTTTCGGGCTAATCTTCAAAGAACTATACAAAATCAGGTTTACAAAAGAGAAATAGAAAAGTATCGTTGCTTTCGATTGTAGCTGGGGAAAGTATAATCCAGGCGGATTAAAATCAGCAGTGAGAGAATGGAAACAGCACAATCGCAAACCCAAGCAGCATGTAACACCTTATGTACCTAAATTTTAGTCATTTTATAAAAAATTTAATAACACTTACACCAGCTTCAAGAATATTTAAAAGACATACGAATATTCAGACTCTACTTTGCCGGAGGTAGATGAGATAAAGTACAAATTTAGAATGCACACTGTTCGGGCCTAATATACCACACATTGAAAACGGCCTCTTTACATAAATCTCGCGTTGTGCGCATGTGCGTGTGTACGCGAGAGCATTTAAGGGCCATGTAGCACGGGCTCTTACGAAGTTGGGAAAGCTGTGCACGCCCCAGCCTATCGGCGTGACACGTTCCCAGACAAGCGTTTTTTGTGGCATCTCGATGTTGCTTGACACCGCAGCGTCAAGTTTCCTCGTGACGTCGAGGCGTGCTTAGGGCCATTTAAACGCCCCCACTGTCATCTCCTACATCATAACTGTAACATATTAATCTTATACTGGGTGTCCTATTTTAAAAAACGGATGCATATATCTCTAGAACGAAAGGTTTTAAGAAAAAAGTTTTGAGGCAAAAGTTGTTAGATTTTGAAGAATACGTCTAACTGTGACCTTGACGATAACCATAAATATGGCATTTAAGATCATTTGAAGGTCAAGTTGCTTTCTTTTTAAACGAAAACCCTTACTTTTAACCTCGGGAATCAAAAGACAAGAAAATTTTACGTCCTAATATGACCTTGACCATGACTTAAATGTGACCTTCGAGGTCATTTGAAGGTCACTTCAATATTTTAAATGGAAAGCCTTACCTTTAACCCCGGAAAAGAAAAGAGCAGAAAATTTCACATCCAAACAGTTATGACCTTGATCATAGCCTTCGTGGTTATTTCGAGATAAAATTAATTCTTTTAAGGGAAGGTTTACCTTTTTTATTGACCAAAACAACAGTTTTTTTTTAAATTTTTTTTTCATAGAAGGAAATTAATGAAAAACTCAAATTGTTTGCTACTTGTTTAATACAATCAAAAGTACAAAAAAAAATTTTTTTTATGACAAAATATCGTGACAATAATTAATGGCACGCCCCGTTAAGTGACTATCTCCAAAAAAGGTGGCCCGCTGTTGGCCACTCTAGCACTTGCAAAAATAAACGAAAATTAAAAATCGAAAAAGTTTTATAAAATATATAAGTGTAGTCGGAAAGTGGACTACAATCAAGATGATACATGCATTATTTTTATTTTTAGAGTACTTTAAAGAGTGAAAAAAAACTCAATAATAATAAAATTCAAATGCCCGCCATTTTGTTAATTTTTGATTTTTAGCGATGATTGTAGGTCAGATGCCGACTACACTCATATATTTTATAAAACTTTTTCGATTTTTAATTTTCGTTCATTTTTGCAGGTGCTAGAGTGCCCAACAGCGGGCCACCTTTTTTGGAGATGGTCACTTTACGGGGCGTGCCATTAATTACCGTCACGATATTTTGTCATAAAAAAATTTTTTTTTTGTACTTTTTATTGTATTAAACAAGTAGCAAACAATTTGAGTTGTTTATTAATTTCCTTCTATGGAAAAAAAAAATTCCAAAAAAAAACTGTTGTTTTGGTCAATAAAAAGGTAAACCTTCCCTTAAACGAAAGTCTTTGCCTTTGGTCATGGAAATGAAATAAGGTGAAAAACTTATGTGGGATATCTTTTACCACGATATTGACAATGACCTTGACCATCACCTTAAAGGCTATTTGAAGGTCAAGTTACAATTTTTTAAAAGGGTACTTAAACTTCAAATTCCAATTTTGATACTTAATAATTTCGTTGACATTCTTCTAACAGTAGACAAATAATGATGGTCCCCTTAGTTTAGTTACGCATAATAAAATTAAAAATGAAAAAGCAGTAAATGTTTCTAAATTGATTTTCATTATAAATTAACTTAAACAAAATTAGACATTGTTACGTGACGAAATTTTAATAATTAAATTAAATTAAAAACTTATAAAAAATTAATTAAATTAAAATTAAATAGTTCAATGGACTACTGCAACACATAAATGTATACGTTCAATGTGTGAAAATGCTGAGCGCGCAGTTCGACGAACTCTGTACAACAGAGTGTTAGAAAAAGGTGGGTGATACTTGCACTCACGCTGCAAATTGACTCCTGTGGAAAAAACCCAGGAGACATGGAAAATAAACGTATTCTTACAGTCAGATATTTTTCCCACACACCTTTAGAGAGTTGTGCTGCTCAACTCGCCTCGGCACACAAATTTGAACAAATAAAATATCCAAAGTTGCATTTTAGTTGGGAGGCGCGGGGGAGGCTCGGGAGTCCACCGAGGCTCGCGCCGATGCAAAATAAGCAAAAATCCCCACGATGCCTCCACCTCAGGGTGTTTAAATATAAGTACCAACGGGCCGCGAGAGTAGACGGTTAAAAAAGAACATTAGTAACTAAACTACGCCGTAACGTCGTTTAATTTTTCTTTGAGTCTCCATATTTTAAAATATTTTGAACAATTCCATTTCAATAACATTTTCTAGTTTCATCCCGGTTTCAGCCGCGTGTTGCGTGTGTTAGTGACGTTCAATAACTCCGTCAGTGTGGTTGTATAAATTATTAAATAAAGAGACTATAATTGAGAAGAACTGGTTGTGTTAAGTATTTTAAACCTCAATTCCTCATCGGACGGGTATCTTTGGAATTCCAGGACGTGCTAAGGATCCAGGTAGGATTTAACTTATAATCGTTATTAACGTTAAGTTAATTAATATCATGTTTCCTCTCTGCACCTGATCCCCACTAAAGAATGGGGTAGAGGCAGTCATGTTTATAATCCGCGGCAACATGGGTCCCTTCGGTTCGCGATGCGCGGGCGGGCCCGTACGGGACGCGTTGGCGAGTCCCGCAATAAAATAAATATTAAAATTTCGTGTTGTGCGTGTAGCCCCGCACGTAACAGCGAAATTTTTGGTGTAGGCGCCGGGTAACCGCCAACACTGAGGGACTTTTGTTGTATTAATTATGTCAATTATATTTGAATTATTTAATTAATTATTGACAAAGATTAGTTTTCCTTTTTTTTGAAAGCGCCTTTTATATTTTCGTTTATATTATAATATTTTTACAATTTTTAATACATTTTCAACATAAAAGAAAACAATTGTCAATAATCTTGAATTATGATTATCTTAATTATCTTAATTATTTACATTTTTTGATAATTGTAAAAAATTTCTTCTATATAACTCAAAAGTTTTGAAATTAACAAAATTATTTTATCTTGCATAAAATATAGATTTATCAAATGTATGAAATTAAAAAGAATAAGTAATTAATATATTTTTTAAAAAAGTTTCGAAATTTCTAAGATTAAAATAATGAAAGGAGTAAAGTCACCTAAATAATAGTGTCTTTCAAAGTTATAACTAATTTATAAAATCTTCTATATTATGAATTTAAAAGTAGTAATAAAATAGATTACAGTTTGACATATTTATTTAAAAAGGGAAAAGTCTTGATTATTTAAGTTAATTTTACATAACTAATAAATTATTAACATAATAAATAAAAATTTTGTTTGAAATCTAAAGTAATCTTAAATATACCCAGGTTGAATGTTGAGAAAACTGAAAATAATAATTTATAACAAAAAATTATTTTTTTTAAATTATATAAAATATATATCGGTGTATAAATTAATGTTCATTTGTTAAATATCAAAGTATTATTATATATATATTTACTGGTCTTATTGAAAAAGTGGATCAACAGTTTAAATTAATTTAGTAACAGCTTGTTACATTTTTGTAATTCCCACTAATTCTAATCTTAAAAAAAAAAAAAAAAAAAAAAAAAAAAAATTCTTTTGTGCAGCTATTGCAACTTATATTTCAAATACCGCAAATAATAATGCATTAAATATATTATACCATTTTTAATTTACATAATACTTTTTCTAAATTAATCTTGTACTTGATATTCAAAAGTATCAAAATTTAGTATTTCGAATGTTATACTTTTCTAATGGTAACTATTAATTCATTTTTATATTGTCTATGAATTTTTATCAAGGTTGTGATCAAATAATAATAAATTCTATGTCCCTTAACTTTAAAGGCTTCTGATATAACTATATTTCTAACTACATTCAGAAGTTTGTTAAAATTATTTAGTAATTATTTACAAAAACTAAGGATGATAATTATAACATAAGTTATACAAAAATTTTAGAAAATTTTAATCAAAGATGTTTTACTTTGATAATAACAAGTTATGATTAAGAGCAATTTCATTTAGGATATTAAGTTGTATTATTGTTAATTGTGTTATGGAGATTATTGTTAAACTTGCCTTCTTTCTCATGTCTGAGAAAATATTTTTTCGATTATGTTACACAGATGTTAAATGACTAATGCGATTAACTGTCATTTATTGTATAGTTATTAAATTTTCATGATATAATAGTGCCTATGCTTGAAAATTCGTGCAACATTTTATAACAAAGTATGTAACATACGATTGAACAGTGGAAAATTTTCTCCGCTTAGTTGATCAAAACAATGTGTGTACGTTTTAATTTCAAGAATTAACTAAAGTTAAGGTAATTCTCCTATTAAATATATTATAATTTTATATATAATATTTGAAAAAAAAAAAAAAAAATATTGATTTTGATATTTTTGTACATTAAAATTTTAGTGCATATTTTTTTTTACAATCATTAATTTATTTTATTAAGAATGATTTTATACCTTTAAGAGAATTGCTTTAAATGTTTATAATACATTAAAAGACTATTTTTTTTTAAATAAACTTTTACGGAGAAGTTATAATAAAATTGTCTGTTAATTAATTTTGTTTAATTTGTACCGCAAATGAAAAACTTTCGTTTAAAAATAAGTATCTTATAGAATGTCTATTTTTAACAAATTAATTAATTTCAAAATTTCTATTGCTAATTAATAAGAAAATGTCAATAAAATTATTTTATAAATAAAGTCATTGAATTTATTAAAATTAATATACAAATGTATTAAATATATAAAATATATAAAATAGGCCGTTAAAATTAAAATTATATTTTATTTTAATAAAATTGTACTGATTCAAAGTTCTAAATCTTTTACAGTTAAAAATTTAAAATATTCTTGTATTAAAATTAAGAAATAATTGATAAACATTTTTAATAATTTAAACCTAATTATTTTATTCTTAAGGTTTTATTACTTACATGTTTGAAAAGTGTATTAAAATTAATTATATTATTAAAATTAATATACTAGATATATTGAATTCAAATTAATTAATGATGTCTATTAATCCAATCTAAAAATTTGTATTAAATTTAATAATTCTCTTTTGCATCTAAGTAATTAGTTTATATAATTATTTTATGCTTTGCAAAAGAGAACTAGTATAAACCTCACCGTGCGATCTCCCGTCTGATCGCCACAGCGATGAAATTATTAAAATATTGTTAATAAAGTTTTATAGGATGAAATGTTCTTATTTTCTGACAAATGTAAATATTTTTATTGTTTTATTGTGAACACAAACATTTTCATTTTTATTACAATGATCTATATGTTGATAATAAATATATTAAAATGATTTTATTCTATGTCTTAAAGAGAATTAATGTAGTTCTCTCCGCGCGAAGCCCGGCCGTCGGATCGCCGCGATGTGAGAATGATTATGCTACGAATGCGGTGGCAATTTTTACATTGATACAACAAAATACCATGCAGAAAATTTTGTTTAACATTATACAGTGGAAGTGGGATATGTGTATATGTATGTATATGGCATACATATAAGTAAACAAAATATACATAAAAAAATTATATACATAAAGAAAAGTGAAAGTGAATAATATAAGTGGAAAAGTGACAGTGAATAATGAAGCAAAAGGATAAACTAAATGAAAATTTTTATTTAATAATAACATTTTATAAAAAAAAAAAAAAGGGAGAAAAATATTTTAGTTAATAATAATTTTAAATATTTAATAAAACTATTAAATTAAATTATAAAATAATTTTTTAATAAAATTATTGAATTTATTGAACTTATTTCAAAATGTTTTCATGTCAATCAACTGTCAATATAATAGTGATGTTGTGAATAATTTTGGAAAAAATATAGGATTAAAAATTCAATCGGAAATGATAAAAGAAAAGCATTTTTATTAAAATACTTAGTATATTGAATAAAAATTCTAGATATTAAAGTGTTTTATTTTGAGATCTAATGCTGTTCTTTCCGTGATTTGCCCGGCCGTCGGATCGCCGAGGCATGCGAGTGATCATGCTAGGAATGCAGCGATAAATATTACGTCACCGCGAGATAACGCGCAGCTGATCTTCAAGGTTCTTTTTTCTTATTCTCTCACATGTGAATTAAAAGTGATTTAAAAATTTATAAATAAAAATAATAAGCAGAAGAGAAAGTGTGAAAATGTGAACTTGTGATCTTTGACTATTCGCTCTGTGACAAAAGGAGTAAAAGTTAACATTAGTGTGAAAGTGGTCTATAAAAGAAAAATAAAGAAGTAAAATAAATGAAATAATAGATACATAATGAAATGCGCGAATAAATAAGAGAATAATAAATAAAATAAAATAAAATAAAAGGAAGTGAAGTAAAAATATATGCGCGAATTAAAATAAAAGAATAATATAAATGAAATAAAGGAACATAAATGAAAAATAATGAAATACGTGAATAAATAATATGAAAATTAATAAAATAAAAGAATAATAAAATGAAAGGATAATAAATAAAATAAAATAAAATAAAAGGAATAATATCAATGAAATACAGAAGAAAAATAAATGAAATAATAATAAAAGTGCGTGAATAAATAAAACAAAAGAATAAAACAAAAGAATAAAACAAAAGAATAATAAATAACGCGAATAAATAAGAGAATAATAAATAAAAGAAACGATAAATAAAATAAACGAAAGATAAATAAAGAAAAATAAAAGAAAGTGAATTAAAAATAAAAATATATGTGCGAATTAAAATAAAAGAATAATAATACTGTGCAGCGAATCAATAAATAAAAAGAATAAATAAAGGAAGAATAATAATAAAATGAAAATAATATATAAATGAATAATAAGTAAGAGAAAAAATGAATAAATAAAAGAAAAACAGATAAATAAATTGCAACAAAATAAAAGAAAGGGAAATAAAACATATATATATATGCGGATTAAAATGAGCGAAAGAGAACAAATGAAATAATGAATAATTAATATAATAATAATTAATATAAAATAATAAATAATTAATATAAAAAAAAAAAAATTATAATTACAATAAATGAAAATAACGTGATAGTGAGTAAATGAAGTGTTTCAAATTAGACGAAATTAGTGATAAAGTGTGAATAAATGATCGTAAATTGAATGAATTATTATAAGTGAAAATATTAAGGTCACAGAGTGAAGCAAGTTGATTTGGAAAAAAAAAAGGGAAAATTACACCTTCTGCTTCAATAATTATTACAATATTACTAAATATTAATGTATGCATCGTATACCATATTATTGTATCATGTTATTAACCATATCATAAATAAAAACATACAATTATATACATTTATTGTGTCATGATTATCCCTATACTAATAATCTCCCTGTTAGATTAAACTTACATATTAATTAAAAAAATTAACATATTTAAAAAATTTTTTTTACTTTCCCTAAAAGCATTATGTATATGTAAGCTATATTAATAGTAAAATTAAAATTTTTTCTAATTTTAGAACTTTTTATTATTATTAAAAAAAAAAAAAAAAAAAATGCTCATCCTTTTTCAATGTCCTGCATGCAGCAGCCATATTCATACAATATTGTATGTAACAGCGCCTAATATTATAAATATATTATATTGTATAATAATAGAAAATTGTCGCTCAAAAAGTTTAGATACACCTTTTTTCCCGGTGTACCGATTTCGATAAAATAATGCTTGTACGTTGCTTTGAACTAAGCTTAGGTTATCCATTGAAACTTTTTGAAAATACGTTTAATAATTTCTTTAGGGCGACGTTTACGTTTACGTTTAATAATTTCTTTAGGAGATTAGGGCGCACAAGCAAACAAACAAACGTACACAATTTTTAATAATAATCTTTGTTATGCTATTTCTTTTTCTACAATACCTGCAATCATCTTTTGGTAATAACCTTTAATGTACAAACACGGCGGTACTACTCTTTCATTATAGTGCAGATTGTTTCGCAAGACTTTATTATTTTATGATGACTAAGTTAAACTTGCTTGCATTGAATTAATATTAGGACATACATACAAATGAATAAATAAATTAACCAATGATACATTGCCTTCAGGAATTATTGCGTCGACGAGAAAAGGATCAAGACCTGATCCTTATTGTTCTAGTAGAGTTATGCGCTGCTTGACTGCCGTTGACCTGCAAGCCGCGAGTGCTTTCGCGGACGAGAATATTTCTTTGCCGAGTTAGCTATCACGTTGCAACCGAGTGGCCGATAGCAGAAAGCGATAAAAAAGTATTTTGAATTAAGTATTATACTTGTTGCAAAATTTTTTTTTGTCACCCTAAGACTCGTTACCAAGATGCCGTAAGGGTTTGCCGCACCTGACTTATAACTGAGTTTGTCGGGTGTTAAGGCCCTCACGATTGAGTTGATTAATTATTGATAAAATTTATTATTAGTGATTAATTAATGTTTGAAATTTTTTTTTTAGATTCGTAATAATTCAATATTAGATTGAAAAAAAAAAAAAAAAAAAAAAATATTGATAGGCCATGTGTTTAAGAAGAATACATATATTAGTAAATACTTGATCATCCCCTTGGAAGTGATCGAATGATATATCTCAGCCATAATAGGAAACATTGAAATAATGTTATATACATGTTATATAATGTTGTATAATACCAAATATATATATATATATATATATATATATATATATATATTGTAACGCCACTGGGGATCAGGGTAGCGTACAAATGGAAAAAAGGGGGGGGGGGAGCGGGGAAGCTGTTTGCTTGCTTACCAGTAAATTACTTATTTAACAATTTAATACACGGACACATACGTTTATTTAAAACTGATTTAATTAATACAATTATTTATCGCGTTTTTACGCGAGCCCAGGGCGCCAGCTACAATCGTGTAGCGCGGTTTCTTGCGCGGCAAATACTCTGCGCGGCTAACTCACGGTTAGAGCGGTCGCGGGCATACCGCATACAACAAGGCCGAAAATGGCGCGTAACACGCGACGCGGTCGCACACACGCAGTCGGTAAGAATACGGGGACGATTCGGGGAAGCTGTGCCTCCTGGCAGCTGCCACTGCACCTTGGCACTCACCAGATACTCTAACACGCTCACGGTTACTATCCGGACGCTCGCTCGCTCGTTTTCAGGAGTTACTCGTTCGCGACTGCTGGCCTCGGAGTTTTGGCTGCTCGATAATAACGACCGTTTGCTAACACTGACCAGAACGGAGTGAAAGAGAAGCTTCTTGCGTGGCACTGTCGCGAGCGCGGCTTTTTGATGATCGTTCTGCGCCGGCGCAACGTACGTGTAAAGTACGTTACGCAACGCAGCCGCCGCTCGCGCTCAGCGCTGGCGGCAGTTGATATTACTGCTCGCCAGCAGCGCGCGTTGAGGTTATCCGCTCACGAGTGCCAGTGTTGTTGTTGTGTATTCCCTGGAGCGGCGAGGATCTACCTCAGATGTACGGAGGATGAAGGTAAGTCGACGCGTTCCATAGCTGGTAGGCGTCGACTAATTTGCCTGTCTTCTTTTTGTTTCAGGCGCGGCCGTACTGCGGGTCAACAACTGCGGCTCAGACGACGAGCGGTTGAGAAAGCTAAGCAGCGGTGTCGGTGACAGCTATAGCCTGCTTGCAGCGGTAGCGAGGCAACACTATCAGACACCTCCAGGTGCGTATTTACTTGCACTCATGCTGTGCTTCTATGTGTTGCGTGCCTTCTAACCTCCTCTTCCACTTTCTTTTTGTATTGTGTGGCAGCTTGTACTTCTTTCCAAGGTGCAGCTGCTATTATTATTCTGTTCTTTGTTTAGTTACTGTCTGGGAGGTTGCAGGTACAGGGATCACTACGAGGATAGGAAGGAGCATGGAAATGGGAACCTGCTGCAGTATGTGCGAGCACTGCCACGACTTATTCATGGGCTCCTGAGACTGGCTCCTCGCTGGAGCCTTTACTTGAGCTTGAAGCCCATGTACCTGGTGAAGGTAACGTATGTACAGCCCTGCGTGGCTGTTAGTTAGGGTCACGCGTGGCAGTCCTGCGAGGCTGCCAAGATTGTAAAAGGGGGGATATTCTAGCTACAAGGAGGCGCATAAGCTATGCCTTGGCCTCCTCATGTGACTGGTGCAAAAATACCACGTCACAACTCTCCCCCGCCAAACCGTGAATATGGGGGAAGTGAAACGACTCCATATTCACTGTTTGATCCTAACTGGGATCGAACATGGTTACATTCGCTTAGCGCTTGCATTTAGCCTGAGATGAGCGGTCTCACCTGCAACGGTGTATGTGTGCGGCAGAACGTTGTGGTGCGGACATCGCCTTCTGCAGCGTGGCTCATTTGCATTGGTGTTCCAGCTAAAGTGTACGCGGTGTACGGGTGCACGCGGAATTACTAGGCGAACTCGAGTCTGAACGAAAAATCTAGTTTGTCGGTTATGTACGCGACTGGCTCGACCCTTGGGCAGAAATAAAAAAAAATAAAAGTACAAAAAAACTATTATCGTTACGCAAATTGTCCTAACGACGCGGTCTCTCATAACCCGCTCCAACATCAATACCACTCATACCGAAAGAAATAAAATACTTAATATTAATATACAAAAAAAAAAAAACATGTACATGAAATAGCCAATAATTTCAATCATACCGTGCTTACCTGGTGCAGTAGCAGTACTATTAGACAGCCGCATTGCTGTTCGATAAATAAAAAAACAATTGGTTACCTTGGTGGCCCACTGCCAGTGAGCGGTTATGGTAAACATGCTGAGTTTACTCGTTGCCTCGTCGGAGAGTGGTACGTAGCTGGATGCGAGTGCGACATGCAGCTGTGGCTCGTTGGTGGCACGAGCGGTTCGCGCCAACGCGGTTAATAATAGCAAAAAAAAATTGAAAGGGGCGGGAACGAAATACAAAAAAAAATAAAGAAAAATAATAAAAAAAATGATAATAAAAAAAAATGAAAAAAAAATAGCAAAAATGAAAAAAATAATGCTCTGCTGGCTTGGGGTGCTTGGCGGCAACCAAAACCAAAGTAACAAGAACAAAAAAGAATAATGCAAAAAAAACCAAATAAAAAAAAAACCAAAAAACAAAGGGAGCAAGGAAACCAAAAAAAAAAACAATAGCATGCAGTGTATTGGCGGGATGAGCGGGATAGGCAACAGGGGTAATGAAGCACATTAATCTGCTGAATATAAAAAATTTTAATAAGCAGCGGCGGTGCTATATAGAACAAAAAAAATCAAAAAACGAGAAAAAAAAATTCTTAACGGGAACGCGGTGGTACGTAGCGTTTCAAGTCGCTTACGTGGATTTTAGTGCGCTTCTTCGAGTTAGCGTCTTCGACGAGGTAGACTACTGGTGAGAGTACCTTGACGATGGTCGCTGGCCCTACGAACCGCGGTGCCATTTTTGCCACGAATCCTTCTCCGGCAGAGGACAGGTGGTGTTGGCGGCGGCACACTAAATCGCCTACTTGATATTGAACGTCGCGTCGACGGCGATTGTAATGCGCGGATTGTTTTGCGGTCGCTTGCTCGATGTGTCGTTTTACTAGATCATGTACCGCTGGCAAGCGGGTTACACGTTCGAGCCATTGTTCTGCATCGGGCGGCTGTACAGGAGCGGGATGTTCAAGGTGTTTGCGGAGGATCATGCAAGGTTGCGGGTTACGGCCGAAATTTAGGAACGCGGGGGAAAATTTGGTCGATGAGTGCACCATACTGTTGAGCGCGAAGGCGAATTCATTAAGATGCATATCCCATTCGCGGTGGTCTTCGCTAAGAAAGCTATTAATCATCGTACGCAAATTTCGATTAACGCGTTCTACGGGGTTGGCCTGCGCATGGTACGAAGGAATGGTAGACTGCGTCACTCCGTACTGCTGCAGCCGCTCGGTTACGATTTTGTTAGCAAATTCAGTCCCATTGTCCGTCAACAGGACCTTAGGACAGCCCCATCGATTTATTATCAAGTCATTGAACGCCTGCATTACGCTCTTCGCGTCGGCTTTCCGTAACGCGCGGATTTCGACATAGCGCGTAAAGAGATCCTCAAACACTATCGCATAGCGGTGCCCTTGTTTCGACGGTGGTTTCGGCCCGATCACGTCCGCGGCAACTACCGTCCACGGTCCGTCAATGTATCGCTCCCCCATCAAGCCAGCTGGTGCTTGCTGCGATACCTTGTGCGCTTGGCACTCTTGGCAAGCGCGTACGTAGCGACACGTATCATAGTAAATGCCAGGCCAATAATAGTAGGTGGCGAGCCGCGCATACGTTTTCTCGACACCGAGATGGCCTGCCTGCGGTGTATCGTGCGCTTCAAACAATGCTTTAGCGCGGTCGCCCTGCGGTAATACTAGCTTCCACGCATCGAGATCTGGCACTAGCGGGTCAATCAGCTGACTCGGCCGGTGCACGTATAACAGCTCGTTGTCAATACGCCAATCTGGGAAGATGTGCGGGCGGGTGCGGACAGCTAGCAAGCGTCGCTGATACCATTTGTCGTCCGTGTGCGCGGACGGAGCTACAGCGGCTGCGTCTACGTTATTTTCGAGCGCACGGGAAAGTGCGTCCGGCACTTGATGCAACGCGCCTTTACGATGCACGAATTTGATGGAATATTGCTGCAGCATCGTGTTCCATCGCCCTAAGCGGCCTGCGGGATCCTTCAAATTATGTAACCACAAGAGGCTATGGTGATCGGTAATCACCGTAAATTCCTCCCCTTGGAGGTAACCTTTTAGCCGTTTGACGGACCAGAGCACCGCCAAGCACTCCTTTTCCGTCACGGAATAGTTACGCTCAGCTTTAGACAGGACACGGCTTACAAAATAGATCGGGTGCTCGTGTCCGTCAACCTCTTGCGTTAGAACGCCTGCGATGGCGTAATCACTCGCGTCCGTTTGCAGCGTAAACGGGCGGGTGAGATCCGGGCGAGCTAGCACAGGCGCTTGCGTTAGAGCTTGCTTCATTTGCGCGAAGGCGAGCTGTTGTTCCTCGTTCCAATGCCAACGAATGCCTTTCCGCATTAATTGGGTGAGCGGTGCTTTATATGCTGCCAGATTATCGATGAAACGCGAATACCAGGCTACCATGCCTAGAAATCGCCTCAGCTGGCGGACGTTCGTAGGTGCGGGGTACTCAACAATCGGCTTTATCTTATCGTCGTCAGGCTTCAAGCCTTCTGCGTTCACGACGTAACCTAAGTAGCGAACTTCAGCGCAGCAGAACTCAGATTTTTCGCGATTGAGTTGCAAATTGCCCTCTTTAAATGCCGCGAGCACTCGTTCTAGCCACTGCAGGTGCTCTTGGAACGTAGAAGTGACGATAATCACGTCGTCCAAGTAGGGGAAGACGGTTTCCACTGCGGCTTAATAAGGCGGTCCATTATTCGCTGAAACGTTGCGAGGGCGTTCGTTAAACCGTACGGGATACGCGTGAATTGATAAAGCCCGCGTCCAGGGATGCAGAAAGCGGTGATTTCTTCGCTTGCGGTGTCGAGCGGGACTTGGTGATACGCTTGACTGAGATCGAGCTTAGAGATGTAGCGAGCCGATCTAAGCTTGTCTAAAATATCGTCCATGTTGCGGAGGGGATAAGCGGAGCGTTTAGTGACAGCATTGATGCGCCGGTAGTCAATGCAGAAACGCCACTTTCCATTGGCTTTCGGTGCTATTACCGGACAGCTGCACCACGGGCTGTCGGACGGCTCAATGATACCTTCGGCAAACATGCGATCGATCTCATCGTATACAACTTGCAGCATTTTTGGCGAATATCTGCGCACATGCTGCCGAATTGGCGCGGCTCCTTGCACGTCGATGGTATGCACTGCTAAGTTGGTTAATCCTAGCGATGCGGGTGTTGGCGGGATTAAGCGGTCGAGCAGAGCATTTAGCTGCTCCTGCTCGTCGTCGGTTGCTACTACGAGTCCGCCGACGGTCGCGACGGCCGAAAAGGTCGCCGGATCGGACCCGTACGGATAGAACTGGTGCACCACGCCCCGTGGTGTCCACCAGGTATCCGTGCCATAATCAATCTTCAATTTAAACAGCCTCTTGAAGTCGATGCCCAGGATGCAATCGTATTGCAATCCATCTGCCACGAAGAAAGGAAGCGTGCGCCTTTCTCCATCGATGGAGACAGTCACATCCAGCACTCCCTGGATTGCCACTGCTCCTCCATCTGCCACGTTAATTGTGTTAGCCGCAGGGCTGAGCTTGTTCTGCAACAACGTGCTCAAACTCTTTCCCAGGAACGAATGGACGGCGCCATCGTCCAGTAAGCCTCTGAGCTTCAAACCATTGAGCTCAATATTAAAAAATAGCCGTACCTCGCGGAGGTGCGGTTTACCTTGGATCAGCGACGGTGGCGGATCCAATGGTGCTGCTGCTGGAGATTCCGTTGCGGCGGAAACCTCCACTGCGTCGCGCGGCGGCGACAGGCGTGGCGGGTCAGGATGAAGCTGCCCGCAGCGTGGAGCTGCCTTTCGGCTGCGCGAGGACCCGCGAGCTCCTAACAAGTCCCCTGCGGTGCGTTTCCCGCCCGTGGAGACGCTCTGCATCGATGGCAATCCTTGCGCAGTACGTTCGGTTGCCCGCATCCATAACATTTAGGGGACTTAGGGCATTCCGCAGCCCAATGCCCTAGCTGGTTACATCGCCGGCACGGCTCTCGCTGCTTCCGAGCTTGCGGCGAGTTATCTTGCTGGTTATTAGCTCTGTACGGCTGCTGGTGGTTAAACTCCGCGGGACGCGGAGGCGGCGGCGGTGCCAGTCGAGTCGGCCGTCGGACCTCCGGTGATTGTGGGTGCGGCGCGTAAGCCTCTTCGTCAGGGAATACCTCATGATTCCTGGTGACACGCCGAGAAGCGGGTGGCAACGGCTGCGCAGCTAACTCGCCGAACGGGGCGGTTGCGTGCGCTGCTTCGAAATATGGTGCTTCGTGCCTTTGCCGTTCTCGAGGAGCGTCTACGGCTGGCTCCGGATACGTTGCCGCGGTCCTTCGGTCTTCCGTCGGCCGCTGGCTCTCAACCACGTACGTCCAGAACGGGTCGAACTCTTCGAGGGCAGCCGTAGGGCCTACCGCCGGTGGTACGCGGTAGCTGGAGGCTGCTCCTTGGCACGTACGCTCTACGGGGTCCGTTAACTCCATCGGCGAGTCCCTGCCAAGCCGGCCAACCGTCTGGTGTAGCCGCGTAGACTGCGCACGGGGCGGCGGAGGGGTCTCCATCGCACGAGCTCTCTCTGGCTCGGTATCGGCGATACGCACTCGCGGTGCGCGGATATCAGGCTCGCCCGGTGGCGTCCGTGCCGCTTCCGCCGATGTGCTATCCCATGCGCGTGCGGCCAGCTGCGAGAAAATCAAAATATTAGGCGCTTGCGGGCACGCGCGGGAGAATCGAAGTTCGGACTTGAACTGCGCGGTGGAATCGGTTCCGCTTCAAGCGGCGGCAGACGGCTGTGAGTCGCGCGCTCATCCTGCGCGGGGTTCCATGGAGCGGCATCGGCTCCTAGCAGGCGACGGAGCTCATACCTCTCCAGCCGCTGTCGCACGACGTAGGTGTCGCAATCGATGTTGAGTCCGCTTCGTTGTGCGTTTTCAAACACGCGTCCGTCGGTTGCGGTATAAATAGCATACCGAATGGAACTCCTGATAATCTCAGGCTCCAGCGAAATCATATCACGATTGGCGGCACGATCCGACTCCATTCTGCGACACTAATAAAACTAAACCACGAGAAAACAAAATAGTTGCAACGACGGGAGCGACGACGTACAATAATGACACGCGACGTTACGGCGAAACGAGCGAAATATCACGCTTAGTATAGTCAGCTCAACGCAAATTCCAAAACTTGGACGAATAGCTCGAGTACGTGCTCGGTTAGCTCTGCTGAGGAAGTTAACTTCCACCTAAACAGCTGCTGCTAAGCAAAACGAAAAAAAAAGAGAAAAAAAAATGACACGAATACAAAATCAACTCGAGCACACTAGCTCGCAAATCGTTGCTGAACTTACGTTGACTGCTTCCTGACTGCTATGGCTGAGTCCACTAACTCACGCGAAGCTGAAAACTAGAAAAAAAAAGCTAATAATTCGCTCGCATGCGTCGGCGCGGGATGCGTAATGCAACGTGCTTAATCCAGTAAATGCGCTATAGTATGGTGCTAGGCGGGAGAAGGTTAGGCTAGCGGGAGACAGTCGTGGTCCGCGACAAGCTATGCAAAAACAAACGGGGAAAGTAGCGGGAGAATACGCGCGAGCAAAGTCCGGGTGCAGAAAAATGGCCACTATGTAAGCAAACGGTGCTATAACCGAAAATAATTCCGAGGGATACGAGACAACAAAAAAATAGATTTTCGCCAAAATATTTAAAAAAAATATATATAAATAAATTAGATATAATTTACATTCACAGCATGCCACATAACAATTAATACAATTAAATATCCGTGACTGCTATTTGCAGCACGGTGCGGGGTCAGCGTGCAAAAAAATACTGAAACAAAACAGCACAAAATAGTTTGATGAGTGGTGTCAGAGTGAGCGGCGGGATGTTCGTCGTCTTGCGAGACGATGTAGGGGCGACGGCGCACCCTGCCGGAAGCGAAAACACAGGCAAAAAAATAATTTCTCGAGAATACCGAAAACTATTAAAAAAAAATGGTAAAGGAGAGAAAAAAAAATTTTAATACTCGACAAAAAAAAATTTAAAAAAAAATTTTATTTAAAAAAAATTAAAAAAAAATTTTATTTAGTTGAAAAAAAAATTTTACTAAAAAAAAATTATTATTTAATTTAAAAAAATTAATAAAAAAAATTATTATTATTTATAAGAAAAATTTATTATCTTTAACTTACTAAAGAAAGCACAAAAAAAAATATTTCAATTGCCAAACGGAAGAAAAACGAAAAAAAAAAGGAAAGAAAAAAAATGATTATGTTAACCGCTCCGAAGCGCTAGTCGAATATACGACGTAACTTGCGTCGTGCTAACCTCCGTAGTTGAGACGCGCGCCAGCTGATACGCGTTCAAGCGCGGCGCTACACTCGCAACTATCGAGCTGACGTCACAGCTCCACGACAGATAAGCACTCACTCTAACACACGCGGTGGGGATAATATCGGCAGTACGCCAGCAATTACACAAAAAAAAATTTTAGTTCAAATCACTAGCATGCAGGATCATTTATTAGATTTTTAGAAAATTTTTTTTTTTTTTTTTTTTACCGGTAGGCAGCAAGCCAAGCGCAGCGAAAACAACGAAAAATAAAAAAAAAAAAAAAATAAAAAAATAAAATTATTTATCAAAAAAAAATTGTTACTTTTGTCGAAAAGAAAAAAAATATTATGAGAGAAAAAAAAATTGAAATATTCAAATAATTTCTAATTGAGTTGTACTAGAAGAAAAGTTAAAATTTTAGTTTACTCTCGCCAACGTCCTTCAAAACAATTTGTTTTGAAGTTACCGCGAGTAGTCTCGATCTTACCGCTGGATGCGCACACTCGAATAAGCTTACCGACCTCCGACGTGGCGTATGCGAGCGCCAGCGCTACTGCGCGACTTTCTCGCGTGGTCGATCAAGATGGCCGCCCACTGGCTTCCTTCCCTCCTCGTCCTCGTCCGGCCGCGTGTGCTTTTACGACGCGCGAAAAATGGCGGCGAACAGCGAGTTCGAGAATGCGGCACTCGCTTACGACTGCGACTACCACACATACACTTTATCACACTTCACTGTCTCTGCTTTTCTTATTCAAAAATTCACTGTCCTCACACATACACACGATTGCGCGATCCCGAAAATTTTTCACAAATCAGCGTGATTTGTGTCGGCCCCACGTTGTCGGCGTCAATTTGTAACGCCACTGGGGATCAGGGTGGCGTACAAATGGAAAAAAGGGGGGGGGGAGCGGGGAAGCTGTTTGCTTGCTTACCAGTAAATTACTTATTTAACAATTTAATACACGGACACATACGTTTATTTAAAACTGATTTAATTAATACAATTATTTATCGCGTTTTTACGCGAGCCCAGGGCGCCAGCTACAATCGTGTAGCGCGGTTTCTTGCGCGGCAAATACTCTGCGCGGCTAACTCACGGTTAAAGCGGTCGCGGGCATACCGCATACAACAAGGCCGAAAATGGCGCGTAACACGCGACGCGGTCGCACACACGCAGTCGGTAAGGATACGGGGACGATTCGGGGAAGCTGTGCCTCCTGGCAGCTGCCACTGCACCTTGGCACTCACCAGATACTCTAACACGCTCACGGTTACTATCCGGACGCTCGCTTGCTCGTTTTCAGGAGTTACTCGTTCGCGACTGCTGGCCTCGGAGTTTTGGCTGCTCGATAATAACGACCGTTTGCTAACACTAACCAGAACGGAGTGAAAGAGAAGCTTCTTGCGTGGCACTGTCGCGAGCGCGGCTTTTTGATGATCGTTCTGCGCCGGCGCAACGTACGTGTAAAGTACGTTACGCAACGCAGCCGCCGCTCGCGCTCAGCGCTGGCGGCAGTTGATATTACTGCTCGCCAGCAGCGCGCGTTGAGGTTATCCGCTCGCGAGTGCCAGTGTTGTTGTTGTGTATTCCCTGGAGCGGCGAGGATCTACCTCAGATGTACGGAGGATGAAGGTAAGTCGACGCGTTCCATAGCTGGTAGGCGTCGACTTATTTGCCTGTCTTCTTTTTGTTTCAGGCGCGGCCGTACTGCGGGTCAACAACTGCGGCTCAGACGACGAGCGGTTGAGAAAGCTGAGCAGCGGTGTCGGTGACAGCTATAGCCTGCTTGCAGCGGTAGCGAGGCAACACTATCAGACACCTCCAGGTGCGTATTTACTAGCACTCATGCTGTGCTTCTATGTGTTGCGTGCCTTCTAACCTCCTCTTCCACTTTCTTTTTGTATTGTGTGGCAGCTTGTACTTCTTTCCAAGGTGCAGCTGCTATTATTATTCTGTTCTTTGTTTATTTACTGTCTGGGAGGTTGCAGGTACAGGGATCACTACGAGGATAGGAAGGAGCATGGAAATGGGAACCTGCTGCAGTGTGTGCGAGCACTGCCACGACTTATTCATGGGCTCCTGAGACTGGCTCCTCGCTGGAGCCTTTACTTGAGCTTGAAGCCCATGTACCTGGTGAAGGTAACGTATGTACAGCCCTGCGTGGCTGTTAGTTAGGGTCACGCGTGGCAGTCCTGCGAGGCTGCCAAGATTGTAAAAGGGGGGATATTTTAGCTACGAGGAGGCGCATAAGCTATGCCTTGGCCTCCTCATGTGACTGGTGCAAAAACACCACGTCACAATATATATATATATATATATATTTTTTTTTTTTAATGCAATACCAATTAATTCCTTCTACTATAGTTGAAATTTTCAGCTATATATATACATATAGATTAGTATCTTTTCCTAATCGGAGGAACCCTGTTGCAGCTGATTGTAGATTTTTATCCCTTTGCCCATGACAATCTCTTGTTCTGAAAATTCTGACATAATCATTTTTTTTTCATTTCCCCTTCCTATCCGCTGCAGGCTTGAAAAGAGAAAAAACAAAAGATGGCAGTACCAAGATTGATGGCACTGGTGGGACTTTTCATCATGGGCGAGGTGGTACAATACCACCGCACAAGAAAAAAATCAGAACAAAAGAAACCAAATATCTAGCCATAAATGGGACTTTTTTCAAGGAAATTTATTTACATTTACTCAAGAAGATACAAGGATTGGTAAGGCCGAACATTAAGCCAAATTTTATTGGCATTGGGCAACCATATTGATGTCTCTCCAACTCCTCTCCTATTCCCCCTTCCGTGACACAGAACACAAGAGATAGAAAACAACTCATTAAATAAACATTACAATTGAGAATCGGGCAATTGCATTTATAAACAATATCATCCAATAATATATGACGCCTCTGCCCCTATCTTAATCATATTGCCTATCTTGATTAATTATAATTCAATATCTGATAGTTATAATCAAATATAATAATAAATACAAATTATACATAAACATATGTATCTATATATATTCATAAACATCTAATTATTTCTGCTCTAAAGCATCCATAATTACGAAATAACACCAATATCCATCCATTATTTCAACGATAAAATATATAAGTATAAACTAGACATCCGCATCAGTTGCATCTTGTAAAGCTAAACAACCCTAAGGACAGAATCAACGGAGACCAAACGTTAATATATATTGGGATTAACAAGAATACAATCTAGAAGAAAAGAAAAATCGGAATAAAGTACACACAGGCTAAGACGGAGACCAAAACAATTAGACCAAATTTCAAGACCAATATGTTCGACGCAGCGAACCCAATCACCCCGAACCCACATAGGGAAGAAGAGGAACCTGCATACCATACTCAAGGTGCTGATGAAAACACCGATTAATCCATCCGAGCCCTAGTGACTACAATGGCATCAAGTCTCAATCTGAAGAACGCCATTAAGGGTTTAAAAACCTTTAATGGATACAACAGACCACTTAAGGATTTCCTAATAGATGTCAGAAATGAGGCTGCCCAACTTTCGGAGAGCCAACAGGACACGTATATAAAAAACGTACTTGGGTGCTTAGAAGGAGAAGCCCGAGACTGTGTTTATGGATACGCGTTTAAAGATGTGGAGTCCTTAGTAAAACATTTAAAAGAGCGATTCGCGCCCGGGAAGGATTATTCTTACTACTCAGAGAAAATACACAACATAACAATAAAAAAAAGAGAATCAGTTGGAATGTTCTATGACAGATTAAATATATTATTAATGGGAGCCCGTGGAGCATTAAGGCAACCAGGAGTGACATCACAACAAATAACCGAGCGGATCAAGCTATTAGAAAAGGTAGCGCTATTAATGTTCAAAAAGGGATTACCAGCAGAAATCGCCACTACGGTGCATAGCCAACGGCCCGCTAATTCAAATAAGGCGTATCAAGCCGCAGTAGAATTAGAAAATCTGATTAAAAGGCACATCTTACCAGACGCAAAGTCTAGACATAGACAAATTGAAGGTGATGAGGAGGATGATGAATTCTCGAGCTCAATTAAACGTAGAAATGATAGGTCCTATCCGGAAGGTCGATGCAGCATAAACTATAGACCAAACGATCGTGAGTATAGTCGTAAAAACGTTCAAGTCATAGCGAAAGAAATTCCATCACCAGGAGCTTGGACTAACAGGACTAATGGCTGTAACACGAATAAACAATATGGACCAACGCAATACCACGACCGAATGGACTATTCGCGACAAGGACATTATCGGCCGATGTATCACTTCCCATCCAGAGGAAATTATGAGCGTCTGAATGGACCCCTGGAGCAGTATCAGCGGACTAACAGGAATGGATACTACGCACAATATAATAACGATTCACGCTTATATAACCCCATGAGGGAAAATTCTAGAACAAGATACGCTAATCACTAGCCGAATAACAATAACAACGAGTATGCCAGGAACGACTACAGGGTGAAAACTAATTATGGAGGGCCGTGGAATCAAAACCCAGCAGGGCAAGCGTGGCCTAATGAATCGTGGAGAAGATCAGCTAATAATCCCACCCAAGAAACAAGACCAACAAACAGTAATTGAAACTCGAGAAGGGCTCGTCACGAGATCCCGCTGACGAGCCCATACAATACCGAATCGACCCCATACGCAAGGAGACAAGAGCCCCCGATAACGAGAAACGAGCCCCGAGGACAGATCCTGCTGGTCCAAAACAAAATACAGAGACCATTAGGCGAATAAGTACGTGTGCAAGACCTCGAGAAGAAGATTCAGGGGATGACGAACCCAAAGTAATAAGGCTGCGCATCCGTAAAGGTCGAGTACCATGGTTGACCTTTATAATAGATAATGGAGCCTCGGTTAACCTAATTAAACTCGGTTCCTTGCATCCTGATCTCCAGATTGATGTAGGCGATATAGGTACACTAGGTGGGATTACAGATGAGACCGTAAAAACTTTAGGTACCACCTATTTGACCATACAAGGGTCACCAGCGAAGTTTCATGTCGTGACGGATAAATTCAAAATTGACCAAGATGGGATAATTGGACGAGGCTACTTGAAAAAGGAGGAAGCTGTTATATCATATTATAACAAAGCCTTTATGATAAGCAGAGATGTTATGCATCCTATTCCTTTCCAATCAACAAGTGATCAACATAAGCTGAAAACCAAAAAGGTATATAAGGCAAGTGACCCTTGTAAAGAACATAGTGATTTATCCGAAACTTTCATAAGCAAATTGTTCACAGACAATCAACTAGATCTAGATCAATCGTCCCTCGACCAACAAAAATCCGAACACAAATATATATTAAAAGGGAGAACTAGACAGATACTCCAGATAGCTATCAAGCCCAGCGAGTTAAAAGAAGGATATCTGCCCAAATTAGATCTCAACAATGATCGGGTATATATAGGGGAAGGAATAGTACGAAATGAACCATAATACTTGCCGAGTGATGGCAATAAATACCCAAGAAGAAGACATCTGCGTAAACATAGACCCTGTGGAAATTCTGCCGTTTGAATATGCTACCCCCCAATTCGACCCTGACACAGATACTGAGCCGGCAACGCCACCGAACAGAATGGGCCAGCAATGGGAACAAGCTTAGTTACTACGAAGTTTAATTCGGGTCGGTCACCTCAATCAGGAGGAAAAAGACAGCGTGAACCAGATAATAGATGAGTACTGTGATGTATTCTTATTGCCAGGAGATCCCCTCCCTTTTACTAATAAGGTGAAACACGAGATACCATTAGAAAATAATGTACCTATACATACCAAACAATATCGACACCTCCCAAAACATAGAGAACTCATAGGTGACCAACTAAAGAAGCTAAAGGACGGTATTATAGAACCCTCAAATTCACCTTGGTCCTCTCCCATTTGGGTAGTCTCGAAACGACCAGACAGTCATGGTAACCCCCGTTGGCGAATAGTTATTGACTTCAGGGAGTTAAATAAGAAAACTATAGGGGATGCATATCCCCTGCCCAATATAGCAGATATTTTAGATAAACTAGGAGGAGCAAGTTACTTTACATGCTTCGATTTGGCCAGTGGGTTTCAACAGATACCTATGAAATCAGAAGACAAATGCAAGACCGCCTTCACTACCCCAAACGGTCACTACCAATATGTACGCATGCCGGAAGGGTTAAAGAACGCACCCGCTACGTTCCAGAGACTAATGGATAACGTATTGAAGGGACTCCGAAAACCAGAAATGCTGGTATATCTCGATGATATAATAGTATACCCAAGAGATTTGCAGGACCATAATAGAAAAATGAGACAACTCTTAGATCGCCTGAGAGATGCTAGACTGGTGCTTCAACCTGACAAGATTGAATTCTTACGATGTGAAGTTCCCTTCCTAGGGCATGTGATCAGCGAAAGAGGAGTTGAACCAGATCCTAAGAAGATTTCGGCAGTAAAAGGCTTCCCAAAACCAACTACTATAAAAAATATTCGACAATTCTTAGGCCTGGTAGGATATTATCGAAGATTCATAGAAAATTTTTCGAAAATTGCAAAGCCACTAACTGATCTTTTAAAGAAAGGTCAGCAGTGTAGTGACTGAGGACCGCAACAGGATGAAAGTTTTGAGTTACTAAAGAAGCGGTTATTTGAAAGCCCTATTTTAATTTATCCGGATTTTGAGAAAGAATTTACGCTGACTACCGATGCCTCTGACTACGGAATTGGAGCAGTACTAAGCCAGGAACTGAACGGATTCGATCATCCCGTAGCATACTTATCAAGAACCCTAAATAAGGGAGAGAGAAATTATAGTACTACAGAAAAAGAATGTTTAGCCGCATTATACGCCATGCACCAATTCCGACCCTACCTACTAGGAAGAAAATTTGTTTTACGAGCAGATCATGAACCTTCAAACTGGATGCATAATAGAACTGATCCTGGGCAACTACTGATGCGATGGATGTTCAAATTCACTGGTTATCAATATACTCTCAAATACAAACCGGGACGTTTAAATAGTAATGCGGACGCTTTGTCCCGCAACCCGGTAATAGACGCCACTGAGCAAGAGATCAATGATAAATTACCGCAACTTAGGATATTGGTGCTGAATAAGGTAGCATCTCAGCCAAGGAAAGAAAAAAATCCAAAGCCCCCGGAACAGGAAATCTGCCTGCAGGAAACGTGCCCGGCTCGGCAACAGCAAGCCGAGGGCGAGGAAGGCCACCTGGCTTAAAAACTACCAAAGCACCTCTTGTCATAGACCATAGCACCGTACCTCATAGAACTAGAGCTAAGACTAACCAAAATACAGAAAGTGATCTTCGTACCTCAGGAGCGACAACCTCTTAAGCATCAAGGAGTATCCGTAAGCTCTTATCTGTGACCCAATCTATTAATCCCCGTACACAGAGGCCCCCTACTAAATCTGTCAATACGTCCAATGCAACACATAAACTAAAAGCAGTCAGAGGAAATGCCATATCACCAAATCAAGGATCATTTCCAACAAATCCCCCTACGGATACCGAGATCGGAACCAGCTCGGAGCTAGCATCAAAGAGTACAAAGTCAATTGATATCAACACGGACACAGATGAAGTGCCACCGCAAGCTGACCCTAAGAGGAGTGGGCTGCGGGAAGAAACCACTGAAGAATCGGATTCTGACATTGACTCTCAACACCACCAAGAAAGGTATAATTTACCAATTTGTATGGATGTTACCGCAGACTCAGGAAGTGAGACCAAGGAGGTCACCGCCATAGAAGAAAACCAAGAGGAAGAATCTAATGACGATTCGCAAGGAGCGTGTAGAAGTTCAAAACCTCTAACGTCAAGCAAAAAGCTAGGTGACAAAGTTACGGAAAACATAGAAACGACAGAAGACTGGAGAAATTTTAACGCATCCCTGGGAAGGATCTATAACAGGATATATAATCAATATGGCCATAACTCTGATGAACTGTTAAGAGATAGAGACAACACCCTTGGAGGTAAAAGTAATTTCTCTGAAGGAGATATAGTAGATCCCGAATATCAAGAGTACTCAGACATCATAGATCCCTACAACGACAAAACTCTTAACGACGACGTTATGGAACGGCGAGTGGCACAACTGGAACGACAGCCTCCAGTTAGCGCAAGAAATTCGACTCCCCTAACCTTGGACAACAAAATTAATTATGGAACAAACAGTGACGCCGACGTAAAAGATTCAGATAATATACATGGGAAACCAAGAAAAGCACCTAAACCCATTTCAGACACACCATTCAGTTGCAACCAACAACCACAAGCCAAAAGTACCCCCCTAACAGGGAAAGTAAAGAAACATTTGCGTTTTAGCGAGGCAGTTTGCATTCCCAGAGACTCAAAGAATCCTCACATAAAACCCTACTCGGAAAAACACCAAGTGTAAATATAAATTATGGCCAAGCGCCCAAACATTCTTTCAACGAACTACTACCTCTGATCTCATTATGCATATCTTCAATCGAGTCGCATGAAACTATCACCACCGATCACAGTGACCGAAGTTCAGAAGATACTGACAGCTTTGAAGAACAACAACTCCCGCCCCTACTGATTTTAAGAAATAACATTAGAGCATCTCGACAAAGCCTCACTTATAAAAGAGACAACCTAGTACACTTCATAACTAGCGATATTGAGAGCATAAAGAGTACAACAAGGTTATTGATTGATATAGAAGCAATAAATCAAATGAAATTAAAGGAAACCAGACCAAAGGTAGGACAGATCCTGGTTACGTCATATAAGAATCATAACATACTATCAGTGGTTATAAAACATAAGTACTTCGAAAGTCTCACTATTCCGAACATAAGGACCGCTTTAGCTAATCTTAGAACTACATGCTTCAAAGAAACCTCACCAGTTTTCGCATTTCACGAAAAGGAGACATGCTAGATGCCCTAGAGGCAGGACTATTAGCTCAACTGCTGACAAACATTTGAAGGTAGCCCAATTAACGTAACCCTATGTTACGGAAAGGTGAATTGTCCAGAGCCAGAGGAGAGAAATGGCATAATACAAAATTTACATGAGAGCCTGATTGGGGGACACAAAGGGGTAAACCAAACATATCAGAAGATCCGAGAGAGACATTACTGGTCAGGTATGCGAAACGACGTTCTGGATTATGTCCGAAAGTGCCGAGAATGCAGCATAAAAAAGTTGGATCGAACTAAGACAAGGGAGCCCATGATAATCACGGACACACTGATAGAACCATTTGATAAGGTATCCATCGACACCGTAGGCAAATTAAGAATGACCCCTCGAGGCAACTGCTATATGCTGACCATGCAATGCAATCTAACAAAATACTTGATAGTGGTACCAATACCTAATTTGCGATCTACCGCAATAGCCAACGCGTTGGCTAAACACCTCATATGTCAATTTGGGGCTCCTAAAGCAATATTATCGGATAGAGGAACCAGCTTCCTATCAGAGTTAACGGAAACACTTATGAAAATATTTAAAATACGACATCTTATCACGTTAGGATATAGACCCCAGACTAATGGATCATTAGAAAGAAGCCATGCGCCATTAACTGATTTTATCAGAACGTATTTATAATCTTATAACGACTGGGATAGATTAATACCTTTCGCAGCTTTCACTTACAACACCAGCTTACACTCTGCCACTAAATTCACTCCTTATGAATTGGTTTTTGGAAGAATCGCGAGATTCCCCCTAAAAATACCAGTCAAGGAAAAACTGAATACATATAACACTTACCTACGGGACTTACTTCTTCAATTAGATGAAATGAATAACATCGCCAGGGATAATCAGATAGCAGCTAAACTACAATCTAAAACTCGATATGACAGTAAAGAGAAGAAACTAAAAGCCAAGGTCGGAGACCATGTATATGTGCTCAAGGAAATAAGGACATTAAAGTTCGATAAATACTATAATAAACCTTTGAAAATCGTTGAAATATTGGGTAGAAACAATGCCATATTAGAATTACCCGATGGCAGACGTATTAGAAAACACATGGATAAATTAAAGTTAGCCCCTTAATAAAAGGAATAACCGTTTCAGGAAACCATGCACAAGTTTCTCTGTCTCCTCTACGTGATAATGGTACATGCAGGAACTTCTCCAGACCTCACAGAAAAGAATTTCGAGATAGAGCTAATAAAAGAAAACCCAGAAATGTATTATGAGCGTATGGAAGTAGTACGATTAAAAAGGGCTGATTGGCAGGTAACAATTTATGTGAACATAAAAGATTTTCTAGAAACTCACGGACCGATCGACAGTTACCAAACCCTACTCGCTAATTGCACCGCACTCATGGAAGTGAACACTTGTGGGGCTATGCTCGGGACAGACCTTATGGAAGCGAGACAATACACCCTAATTTAAATACAGACAGAGATAAAAACCATGCTTTCTGATATGGGACAAACCGTAGAAGGTCCTATAAAAGTTCCAGGACGCATGAGGTACAAGTGGATGGTGCCCTTAGGTTTCATTGGAAGCCTCAGTAAAAGCCTGTTTGGACTAGTCACGGCAGAAGACGTCGACAAGATAAATACCAACATAGGCCAGTTATTTACAGATCAAAAGGAGCTAGTGTACCTAGTAAATGACAAAGAACACATAATAACCAAATCTCTAGAGGATTTATACAATACTACGAAAGCCCATGCTGAGGTAATTAACCAAATGGAAAAGGACATGGACCGGGAATTCAAATTCATAGTCAATGGAGAAAATGAACTGCGATATCTAATTACTTTAAACATCTACGCGCGTAAGATAGACGTTGCAATGCAACATTTAATCGAAAGTAATCAACGAATGCTGCAAATTATACAGGGACTTAAGGAACGCAAGGTGGATCCTTCCTTCTTAAATAAAGACATACTAAAGCACCTAACAACCGACATAGCAAAGGCAAGTGGAGCACTAGAATTTCCAATACCGGTTCAACATTTAAGGGCAGAAGAAGTCGCAAGAATTGCGCAAGTAGACGCAGTTTACAACAACGAGAAGTTATTAATTATCATGCATCTTCCATTAGTAGAACGAGTACCCTACAACCTCTATAGACTGCATCCATTAGCTGTATCGCAAACAATAAACAGTAATTGGATAAGAACAGGATATATAAAGCTAAGCCATGAATACCTAATCATTGGAACAGATCAAAGGCAGTACATGAAAATAAATTATGAGGACTTGCAGAATTGCCAACATACACATTATGCCTACATATGTTCAACCAACGGACCCTTGTCTGAAACCACTATTCAAGAAGATTGCGAGGTATCAATGTTGCTGAGACCCAGAATACAAACAATGAAAACCTGCGATATAACCATAACTCCCAGTAACGTCACTCAATGGAGTTACCTAAAGATGGACGGATCCTGGCTCTATTCCTTAGGACAAAAAGAAGATTTACGTCTAATCTGTCCAGGACTACCAGACCAAACTATACACCTCCAGAAGGCAGGAATTTTACGTATGGCGCCCGGCTGTGTAGGCAAGACCGACAAACATCTTTTTATAAGTGAAGGAAACCAACGCAACGATTTTCAATTCATATTCCTTAACGTGTTAAACTATTATCAAGAACTGATCAGCACTCCAGAAACAGAGATCTCAAACGCCCCTGCACCAGACGTTAAAGGATGGAAAAACCGCGAAGAGTCGATAGAGAAGATTACCCGTCTTTTAAAACTAATAGGAAATCATCAGAGAAGCATCTCCAACGCGCATTACCTAATATACGGTGGAGCTTTGGGCCAAATCCTAATCACCGTAGGGCTCATCTTCATTGCTTGGAAGTGTCATACTCGGAGAATGCTGCAACATCAATACCAGACTAAACACAAAGTCAAAATAATCTCTGACACTACCCCTGCACATCGTATGCAGGAAACACTACTAAGCCCAATTGGCCTACAAAACCAACCAACATTCGAAGGACAGTCTTGCACACTACAGATACCAGAACAGGCTTTAGTTCCTGGAAGATGGATAAATCAACCATTAATTCCTCCACAACCCCTGTCCTATCTACAAACATTATCTATTCAAATCCCGGACACTGACTAACTCGTAACCTTAAACTATACAACCGTTCCACGAGGAGGAACAAAGACCCAACGGAACACGTTTCCGTAAGACCACAATTAAAACTATGTCCTACTAATAGACCCCAGTTTATTTCAAACCCAGCGTTTATAAAGCCTAACCCACAACCCTAGCTTCTAGACAACTCAATCCGAAAAGACCATGGCTGGTCGATGCCGAATCAACGTGACTAAAAATCTAAAAGGCGAAGGCAGTTTAGTATTTTACAACCCTCGCACCACCTCCTTATCAGCTGCCGTAGGAAGAGCCGAAGAAAAAGGACCAATAAGAAGCGTGAACATACAATTAAATGGAAATGGGGATCTCGCCGGAATACTAAAGATAAGATATTTCAACGAAGAGGACAAAACTAGAGAGCTACGTAAATTACGGAACAAAGCAAAATCAAGGGCCATACCTACCAGACCCTCTAGAATTAGATTATTCTGCCAATTACCTTAAAATATAACGGAAGAAGAACTCTTTAAGGATTTTCGAATATTTGGACCGTTAGATTTCATCAAGATCATCCGAAATGTTGAAAGACAGGCCACTTGCGAATACATTCAGTTCATTAGCGCGAAGGATGCTCTCAAGGCCTTAAAAAGAAGTAAAAAGACGTACCATGCTATTTTTGCCGATCCCCTGAAGATACCGAAGGCAGATCAGGATAAAAACCAAGGATGTGCGAAGACACTGCACTCGAAATGCATGCTCTGGGTAGACTACAAAACATTCGAAGACCATCTAATTACATGCCAAATACAGTGTCCAATGAGAGACCGCAAAGAACATTTGGAAAAAATAAGGAGTGTAACCCAAAAGCTTGAAAGTGAAGAATCAAGATCCAGCAAAGACCCTATTGCGGGACACGAAGAGACTATTAATCGAGTCCCAATCACCACGCCAGAACTCAAATCAAAAACCATGTGTGAAAATAAACACACAATTAAGCAGACCACTGACACCAGAAGGGACATGAGCATCTACCAGCACACACATCCAGCCTCATTAATCAAGATAAAAGAAGATTAAAAAAAAAAAAAAAAAAAAAAAAAATATATATATATATATATATATATACAGTATAAAATTAATTCTCATAACCATATTAACATTTAGCTAATATAATAGAATAAAGCTTGTAAAAACAATCCAAACGGTTCCATTTTACAGACAGTCCTAATGAATTTTTATCATACTAATGAGCAAATCAGTTTGGATTGTTTCCTTATAGATTGTTAATTAGCACAAAAAAAAAAAAAATATATATATATATATATATATATATATATATTTACAATAGGCTAAGAACCTTTTTTTTCTTATGTAAGGGCAATCTAAATAATTTAATTTTTCTTCCTTTTGGTGGGTTATCATAAATATTATAAAATAATATGTAGATTGCCTACAACCTTAAAACCGTTAAGCAAATTAATCAACCTTTATAATACGACTCTAACAATAATATAAGGCTAATAACATTCGACAATTATGTAATATTAACAAACCGTAATATATAGGCTAAAAGTCTGTTGTAAGCGCATACACCACGCAGCACGTCTGCTGTTTACCGGGACGGTAAACGTCTCTAAGGGGGGGAGGATGTTACGTGACGAAATTTTAATAATTAAATTAAATTAAAAACTTATAAAAAATTAATTAAATTAAAATTAAACAGTTCAATGTACTACTGCAACACATAAATGTATACGTTTAATGTGTAAAAATGCTGAGCGCGCAGTTTGACGAACTCTGTACAACAGAGTGTTAGAAAAAGGTGGGTGATACTTGCACTTACGCTGCAAATTGACTCCTGTGGAAAAAACCCAGGAGACATGAAAAATAAATGTATTCTTACAGTCAGATATTTTTCCCACACACCTTTAGAGAGTTGTGCTGCTCAACTCGCCTCGGCACACAAATTTGAACAAATAAAATATCCAAAGTTGCATTTTAGTTGGGAGGCGTAGGGGAGGCTCGGGAGTCCACCGAGGCTCGCGCCGATGCAAAATAAGCAAAAATCCCCACGATGCCTCTACCTCAAAGTCTTTAAATATGAGTACCAACGGGCCGCGAGAGTGGACGGTTGAAAAAGAACAGTTGTATCTAAACGCCGCCGTAACGTCGTTTAATTTTCCTTTGAGGCTCCATATTTTAAAATATTTTGAACAATTCCATTTCAATAACTTTTTCTAGTTTCATCCCGGTTTCAGCCGCGTGTTGCGTGTGTTAGTGACGTTCAATAACTCGGTCAGTGTGGTTGTATAAATTATTAAATAAAGAGACTATAATTAAGAAGAACTGGTTGTGTTAAGTATTTTAAACCTCAATTCCTCATCGGACGGGTATCTTTGGAATTCCAGGACGTGCTAAGGATCCAGGTAGGATTTAACTTATAATCGTTATTTATGTTAAGTTAATTAATATCATGTTTCCTCTCTGCGCCTGATCCCCACTGAAGAATGGGGTGGATGCAGTCATGTTTATAATCCGCGGCAGCATGGGTCCCTTCGGTTCGCGATGCGCGGGCGGGCCCGTACGGGACGCGTTGGCGGGTCCCGCAATAGAATAAATATTAATATTTCGTGTTGTGCGTGTAGCCCCGCACGTAACAGACATACAGAAAACAATATTTCTGCAGCTAATAATACTTCTCTTAATAAACAAAGATTCTTTCCTAATAATAAGAGAAGTTTATAGTCTCGAATTTTGTATTATTTTTACCTTGATTTAACATTCTGATAGTCGACGATCACCTTCAATGAATAACATAATTTATTACAATTATTCTAAAAACGTGAATAAATTCTTCTGTGGCTAGATTCTTGATTGTAAATTTGGTTGCCATATAGTGGTTTCTGAATAATAGTGGCCATATAGTGATTTCTGAAGTTATTATTAATTTAAATCAACTGTGTCATTCATTGTAAGTTTATTTAAATGCAAAATTGAGGCATAATTTTAAGAAATTTTGAGTTTTTCAAATTCTCTTATTCTTAAAAAAATTCATTACTTAATTGAAGAAATAATTTATTTGTTTGTTCATTTATTAAATTATATTTGTTTTATTAATTCAAGTTTTATTTTTTATTTTGTCATTTTCTCATTATGCCTGACTGTACAGCTAATGAAATTGTCAATTAAATTAAACGAGTTGATTTAAATTAAACAATGAAATTAAACGAGTTGCGCTATGAGACTCTTCCTCACCCTCCATATTCACCAGACCTCTTACCAACATTACCATTTCTTTAAACATTTGGATCACTTTTTGACAGGAAAAAGATTTAATAATGAAGCTGCTGTCAAAAATGCCTTCGAGGAGTTTTTTCGAACCAGAAACTCGGACTTCTACAAAGCTGGAATAAATGTACTTGTATCTCGTTGGAAAAAATGTGTTGCATCTATTGGTACCTATTTTCATTAAATAAATTGTCTTTATAAAAAGTTACAGCTGTTTAGAAATTTATTACTAAATCGGCCATTTTATCTGCAGCAACCTAATAAAAGGCATAAAGTTGAATTCCATCATAAAAATTTTATTATAAGTCAAAAGAACAATCTATGACATTTACTTTTTAAAGATTATCTCATTTAAATGTTGACCGCGACTACGTAGTAAATGGTCCATCTTGAGTAACCAACTTTAGACGACGCGTTCCAGCATAGCGACCGGTATCTCGCGAATGACACGAGTGATGTTGGCTTGCAAAGAGTCGATTGAAGCTGGCTTATCCCTAAAGACCAGAGACTTCGTGTAACCCCAAAGAAAATACTCTAAAGGTGTGATATCACACGACCTAGGCGGCCAATTAACTGGTCCAAAACGTAAAATCAGGTTCTCACCAAAATGATTTCTCAATAAGTCCATTGTTTTTCTCGCTATATGCGAAGTAGCGCCTTCTTGTTGAAACCAAAGTTCACCGATACCACGGACTTTAATTTCAGGTAGTAAAAAATCCGTTATTATGGTACGATAGCGGTTGCCATTGACGGTTACGTTTTGAACGGACTCATTTTGAAAGAAATATAGACCGATGATTCCACCGGTCCATAAACTACACCAAACTGTGCATTTCTGTGGCTTTAGTGGTAGCTGTTGAAGCTCTTCAGGTTGTTCATCAGCCCAAATACGGCGATTCTGCTTATTGACGTATCCTTCGAGCCAAAAATACGCCTCATCACTGAACAAAATTTCACAATAAAACAGCGGATTCTCATTGAGCTGATTCAGAGCCCATTCACCGAAAACACGACGCAAACCTAAGTCGCCCGGCTTTAATTCTTGCACGAGTTGAAGTTTGTATGCCTTAAAGCTAAGATCTTTACGTAAAATACGCCAAGTTGTTGCGTACGACAAACCAAGCTGTTGAGAACGACGCCGAATCGATTCGTCACGGTCTTCAGCCACACGCGGTGCTATAACCGAAAATAATTCCAAGGGATACGAGACAAAATAGATTTTGCGCTAAAATTTTAAAAAAATATATATATAAATTAGATATAATTTAAATTCACAACTTGCAACATAATCATAAATACAATTAAATATCCGCGACCGCTATTTGCAGCGCGGTGCGAGGTGAGCGTGCAAAGAAAAAAAGAAAACAAAACAGCACAAAATAATTTCCTTAGTGGTGTAAGAGTGAGCGGCGGAAGATTTGTCGTCTTGCAAGACAATGTAGCGATGACGGCGCACCCTGCCGGGAGCGAAAACACAGGCAAAAAAAAATAATTCCTTGCTAATACGGAAACTGTTAAAAAAAAGTAGTAAATGAGAAGAAGAAAATTAATACTCAAAAAGAAATTTTTATTTAATAAAAAAAATCAATACAAAAAAAATGAAAAAAAGGAAAAAAATATTATCTTAGGTTTGCTAAGAAAACACAGGAAAAAATATTCAAATTGCCCAAAAGAAACAAGAAAAAAAAATAGAAAAAGAAATGATTATTTGAACCGCTCCTAAACGCCAGTCGAATATACGACGTACTTGCGTCGTGCTAAACTCTGTAGTTCAGCCGCACATCCACTGATACGCGTCCAAGCGCGGCGCTACGCTCGCAGCTATCGAGCTGACACCACAGCTCTACGACAGATGAGCACTCACTCTAACACACGCGGGTGGGGATAATAGCGGCAGTACGCAACACTAACACAAATTTTAAATTAAATTCAATAGCATGCAAGATAATTTTCGATTAAATATCTAGAAAATTTTTACCGGTGGGCAGCAAGCCAAGCAAAGCGAAAACAACGAAAAAAAAAAATTTTTTTTTAATGAAAAAAATTAATTATTTATCAAAAAAAAATGCTGATTTTATCAAAAAAAATGCTGATTTTATCAAAAAAACTAAAGATTATAAAAATTTTAAAATATTCACTAATCGTTAAATGGTAAAAAAACTAGGTTAAAATTTACTTGACTGTCGCTAACTTCTTTCAGAACAATTTGTTTTGAAATTATCGCGAGTAGTCTCAATCTTACCGCTGGATGCGCACACTCGAATAAGCTTACCAACCTCCGACTTGGCGTATGCGAGCGCCAGCGCTACTGCGCGGCTGTCTCGCGTGGTCGATCAAGATGGCCGCCCACTGGCTTCCTTCCCTGCTCGTCCTCGTCTGGCTGCGTGTGCTTTTACGACGCGCGAAAAATGGCGGCGAACGGCGAGTTCGAGATGCGGTATTCGCTTGCGACAGCGACTACCAAATATACACTTGATACTTCACACTTCACTGTCTCTGCTTTTATTATACACAAATTTTTCACTGTCCTCACACATACGCACGATTGCGTCATCCCGAAAATTTTTCACAAATCAGCGTGATTTGTGTCGGCCCCACGTTGTCGGCGTCAATTCGTAACGCCATTGGGGATCAGGGTGGCGTACAAATGTAGGAGGGGAGAGAAGTGGGCGGGTTTTTTACTATTACAAGTAAGTTAAAACATTCGATTAAAATAAACACAAAAGACACGTTTATTTGAACTTAATATTAACTAATTACACAGTAATTGCGTTTTTACGCAAGCCCAGGGCGCCAGCTACGCTCGTGTAGCGCGGTTTCGTGCGCGGCAATTACGTTTGCACGGCTAGCTCACGATTAGAGCGGTCGCAGGCATACAAGACGCGAAAGGACAAAAATAGCGCATAGCACGCATCGCGATTGCACACACAGCTGGGAAGAATACGGGGACAATTCTTTGCAGAAATGCCTCCTGGTAACAGCCGCTGCACCTGGGTGCACTTACCAGATATTCTGACACACACGATTACAAATAAACGATCCGCCTGCTCGTACACGCTCGTCTTTATTTTATCAAAACGCGAAAAATGCTGAGTCGGACGACGGAGGCTAACAATCGCGACTATGGCTCCGGAGAAAGTGTCGACTGCTCGCTAATATCGCTACTTCTCGTTCAAACGTACCCGAACGGAGTGAACGAGAAGCTCTTGCGTGGCGCTTTCGCGAGCGCGGATTTTAGATAATCGTTCTGCGCCGGCGCAACGTACGTGTAAAGTACGTTACGCGACACAGCTGCCGCGCGCGCTCAGCGCTGTCGGCAGTTGACATTACTTCGCGCCAGCAGCGCGCGTTTAGGTTATCCGCTCGCGAGTGCCAGTGTTGTTGTGTTTTCCCTGGAGCGGCGAGAATCTACCTCCGATGTCCAGAGAGTCCAGGTAAGTCGACGCGTTCCATGGCTGGTAGGCGTCGACTCATTTGTCTCTTCTTTTTCTTTTTCAGGTGCGGCAGTACGGCGGATCAGCAGCTGGCGAATCGAACGATGAGCGGTGGAGAAAGCGAAACAGCGGTGTCGGGAACAGCGATAGCCTGCTCGCAGCGGCAGCGAGGCAACGCTATTAGACAATTCCAGGTACGTAATTACTTCCACTTAAATGCGGTGCTTATGTGTCTTTGCTTACCTCCTAACCTCCACTTCCACTTTCCTGTGATGTTGTGTGGCAGCTTGTACTTCCCTTCCAAGCTGCAGCTGCTATTATTGCTTCCTTCTTCTTTTAACTACTGTCTAGGAGGTTGCAGGTACGGAAACCACTACCAGGACAGTAAGGAGCTTAAAAAGGACTCCCTGCTGCAGTGTGTGCGAGCACAGACATCGCCTAGCCATGGGCTCCTGAGACTGGCTCCTGCTGGAGCCTTTACTTGAGCTCGAAGCCCCTGTACCTGGGGAAGGTGAAGTATGGACAGCCCTGCGTGGCTGTTAGTTAGGGTCAGCGTGGCAGTCCTGCGAGACTGCCAAGATTGTAAAAAAGGATATAGCAGGCTACGAGGAGGCGTACAAGCTGTGTATTAGCCTCCTTATGTGACTGGTGCAAAACACCACGTCACAGAGGTTCTTAGCCAGTGTATTAGCTATAGTGGTAGATCGTAAATTAAGTATCGGTGCAACTATAAGGTATTTGGTCAGATTGCATCTTATTGTAAACAGATAGTTGTTGCCTCGAGGACTTATTTTCAATTTGCCTACAGTGACGATGGAGACCTTGTCAAATGCTTCTATCGGAGTATCTGTTATAATCATAGGCTCTCTCGTCTAGACTCGATCCAACTTTTTCCTACTGCATTCGCAAAATTTTACGACATAATCCAGAACGTGATTTCCCACGCCTAGCCAAAAGTGTCGCTCTCTGATTTTCTGATAGGTTTGGTTTGGTCCTTTATGTCCTTTTATTAGACTTCCATGTAAATTTTGTATTCTTACTGCTCTTTCTTCAGGTGCAGAAAAATCCACTTTTCCGTAGCATAAGGTTACAGTAATTGAACTGCCTTTAAACGTTTCCGTTAGGAGTTAGGATAATAACCCTGCCTCAAGGGTTTCCAACATATCTCTCTTCCAAGCAACGCGAAAACTGGTGTAACGTCGGTATGCGACCTCCATTTTTTTTTGTTTTTGTGTTCACCGATAAGTCTGTTCACTGCTTTTCCCGCCCCCGGCTGCCATTCAAAGAAAAAAACATATCGACCGACCGCCTCAATCCACTCCCAAGCACTACCACGGTGAAGCCTTTCCCCACAATCGACCTGACGCACTCTCCTCCGACCCGAACTGTTGGAAAACCTAGCCTAAGCTTGAGCAAAAAAATTACGATTTTCTTGTAAATCCCATGTATCATTTAAATAAAAAAATTTGCTACAATCGTTAAACTTAATTTAGATTTAGTTTTATAATGCATTGTTTTTATTTTTTATTTATTATATATATACGCATATGAATCATGTAATATAAACAAAAAATATAAATGGATATAATACACAACGGCATGACAATGTCTTTTTCTTTTTTTTTTAAATAAATTTATTAATTAAGATAGTCATAAATTTTTGTGCTAAGCATAGATATTTTAACTATTATATTGTTTTATTCCCGAATCATCTTTTTGCTAAGCAATAAGGAAATGAGCATCCCCGCCGTTATTAGAGACGTCGCGCAATCATATTATTTCCGTTCTCACGCAAAGCGCTGGATAAAATTTTTCACAGGTGCACTCTTCTTAAAAATTTTCCGTCGCACAAATTTAAATAATTATTTTAAATAATACCAACGAGCTCAGAATTGCACCCAGATTATTGATAATAACGCTGCGCCTATATTTTTCATTAATTTTTCTATATTAATTTCACTTCGTGATTTTTTTTGTTGTCCTAACGATAAAAATAATAAAAATAATTATAATATATTAATAATTAACGCTAATATATTTTCACATGTACATTATTTTTTTTTTGCAAGTAACTTTAATTCTATCCTTCCGCGTGAGGACAAATTATACCATCAAATATTTCGGTTTATCATAACCGTTTTTCTCTTAATTTTTCTATTTCATTCCCTTTTATAACGAAACCTTACAAGAAACATTGCATTAATCATTAATATACTATTAATTACGTTTTTCGATATTTTAATTCCAATTTGCAATAATAATTTTTAGTGCGCAATAATCATTTGTTGTAAGGCCCCTAACGAAATAATTATATCAAAAAACTAACCTCGAACACTTAATTACTTATCCGACGGTCCGAAACAATTACCTACCGGTTAACCTTCTCAGCCCTGACTTTTTTAGAGTAACGCAATTTTCGTCACATTCTATATTTAGGGGTTTTCGGGGTCGCTAATTACGAATCCGATGTCAGATTTTAAAAATTCAAATTGGCGGATTCAATATGGCGGACGACTTAGTTAAAAATTGATCCAATTGGCCTGAAATTTGACACTCGGAGGTTTTTGGGATCGCAGATTACGAATCCGATGTCAGATTTTTATAATTTTCAAAATTCGAAATGACGGATCAAATATGGCGGATAAACGATATAAAAATTGGTCCAATTGGCCTAAAATTTGTTACTAGGGGTTTTTTGGGTTTGCAGATTACGAATCTAATATTAGTTTTAAGTAGACATTTTCTGGAGTGCAAGTGAACTTATTAAATTTTCGTCCACTATATTAGATCTGTCGTTCCTAATATTAAAAAACTAACATCGGATTCGTAATCAGCGACCCCGAAAACCTTCAAGTAATAAGTTTCAGGCCAAATAAATAAATTTTTGAAAAATCGTCCTCTATATTAAATCCGCCATTTTTAATTTTTAAAATCTGACATTGGATTCATAATCAGCGACCCCGAAAACCCCCGAACGTTTATTTTTATAAGCCTAACTCCACGTAATTCGATAATTGGCAATTTTTTTTGAATTTCTGCCAAAAACATTCATTTGTTTATATTGTTATAACCACAAAATTGTTATTCATTTTTGCACAATAAATTTTTGTTATAAACTAGAATAAATTTGTGGACCGTTGGCGTTTTGAAATCAAAAAAATATTGATTGAAAAAATATTGAGTTTCGATCAAAACCACTGGGGCTGAAAGGGTTAAACAAAATTGTAACTAATAAAAAATAATTATTTAAGTTAACATTTTTGCAATTATTTTCTCTTTTCTACAGTTCAATAATCATAAAACGGCTACTTTTATTATACGAATTTAAATTAGAGCACAACGCAACGAAAGCAGCAAGGAGAATCAACAGCGCATTTGGGCCTGATACAGTTAGCGAACGAACCACTCGGCGGTGATTCGATAAATTTCGATCCGGAGATATGGACCTTGGAAATGAGCCACGTGGATACCCAGGACCATCGATCGATAACGACGAGCTGCGTGCATTAGTGGAGTCTGACCCCCGCTAAACCATAAGGGATCGTTGGGAAAAGTGTGTTGCATCTATTGGTACCTATTTTGATTGAAAAAATTGTCTTGATAAAAAGTTACAGCTGTTTAAAAATTTATTACTAAATCGGCCATTTCATCTGCAGCAACCTAATGATAAAATAAGTGAATAACAAACTTGTAAAAAGTTTTGAAATAGTATTTTCTTTCTCTTAAAAAGATTATCGTATAAATAATAATAATAATATAAATAAACCCGAATAAGTAATTTTTTTTTTTTCAAATAAAAGAACAAATTCCTAATGAGCTTTGGAATAAAATTTTCTCTTTTTAAAAGGGTAAATAATAAAATGAAACAAAATAGAATAAGTACATAGATTAAATGAAATAAAAATTAGTGAATAATATATAAATAAACAAACCAAACAAAAACTAATAGATATGAGGGCGGTTCAATAAGTACCCGTGTTGAAAATAAAGAAACCATTTTTTCAAAAAATTTTTTTTTATTTAACATAGTCCCCGTTTAGAAAAATACAATTCTCCCAACGTCCCTGCCATTTTTTTAACCTCTCCAAAAAATAGGATTTGTCGAACTCTCCAAAATACACCTTTGTCTCGGCGATGACTTCCTCGTTCGAACTAAATTTTTTTCCCGCAAGCCATTTCTTTATGTTAGGGAACAAGAAAAAGTCGCAGGGAGCTAGATCGGGTAAATACGGGGGTAGCGGAAGCAATTCATAACGCGATTCATGCAGTTTGGCGACGACAACTCCGGATGAATGTGTTAGTGCGTTATCATGGTAAAACAGCACTTTCTTTTCGCCAAATGCGGCCGTGTCTCCTTCAATTTTTTGTCGAAGCGGTCCAATAACTCACTGTAGTATTGTCCAGTGATCGTTCTTCCTTTTTGTAGAAAATCCACGAGGATGACGCCGTTCGCATCCCAAAAAATCGTCACCATGACCTTTTCGGCCGATAGGACCGTCTTCGCCTTGTTTGAAGCAGATTCACTGGGAGAAATCCATTGTTTTGTGTAATGATGAATCCACGTTTTATCAACGGTGACAGCTCGACGCAAGAACTCCTTTGGATCTTGCTTAAATTGCTCCAAACACTGCTTCGAAGTTAACAGCCGCATCCGCTTGTTGTCCACCGTGAGCAATCGCGGCACCCATCCGGCCGACAATTTTTTTATCGCCAACTTATCATGTAAAATATTAATTGCCGTTCCGGCCGACACACCTACGGCCTCTGCTACTTCGATCACTTTCGTTCGTCGATCAGCGAGAATCATGTCGTGGACTTTTTGAATGATTTCCTCGGTAACCACGTCTGCCGGGCGTCCTTGTCGCTTCTCATCAAAAACATATGTTCGCCCACGTTTAAATTCGTTGAACCAATACCTAACTGTGATCATAGATGGCGAAGTGTCCCTATTAACAGCAACCAACTTTGCTTTTATCCCCTCATATTTTTTTCCATCCAAAAACAAAAAGCAAATTACCGAACGATACTGCTCTTTTTCCATCTTAGCGAAAATCACGAAACACGTCTTACTCGAATGGCTGCCAAATCCAAACTAACCTATCAATCAGTCTGAAATTTGTTTTACCGTCGTTTAATAAATGACAGCACACGATGATAATACCAACTTCCCTCAGGAACGCCCTCTGTCGTCAAACACGGGTACTTATTTAACCGCCCTCGTAACTGATGAAAATTATAAGAAGTAAATTGAAGAAAAATAATACCAATAATAAATGTTAAACGGATAGAATGAATAAAAGTGCAAAATAAATTTAAAGTGATTAACAAATTGAAGTTAGTAAAAAAAAAATTATTAAATGAATAAATTACAGTGCTGAAAAAATTTAAATAAACTAAAAGCGAATTAATTAACTTAAACAAGTGAAAAAAAAAACAAATGAATTAAATTAAAATAAGTGAGTAAAAAGTGTTCAAGTGTAAAAAGTAAACGAACAAAGTTAACTAAAATGAGATAAAATATTTGAAATTAAAGAAAGGTAATGAAATAAACGAAAGTGAATAAAACGTGTCAACAGTGAATAAATGTAGTTAATTGAAAATAAATGAAAATAAAGAATAAACAATAAATAAATAAAATAAACGAGAGATAATCGAATAAATAAAAGCACTTAAAGATTAAAATAATTAATTACATAAAATAAACAAACTAATTAATAAATGATGGAAAATAATAAATGAAAAGTAGGTAAGAGAAAGACAAAAAAATAATAAACAGTGAACGAGTTATAAAAAATAAAAATAAGTGAATAAAATAAGCAAAAAATAATATAAAAGTGCTAAAATAAATCGTGAAAAATAAACGAATATATCAAACAAGTGAAAATTTAATAAATAAGAAAAGTGTTGTAACAAATTAAAGGAATAAAACTGTGAAAATAATTAAACAAAATTAAATAATAAATAAATGAAAACCGAGTGAAAGGAAAGCAAAGCAATAAATAAACAAAAATAAAGATAAACAAATAAATGTAACGCAACAAAAATCTTGGAAAAAAAGATTTTTTTCTCTCCTTTTTAGACAAAATACATATGATAGAAATATATAACATGTTAACAAAGTCGAATGAATAAAATAAGAAAAAACTGTAGAACAAAATAGAGACGAATCAACAAATGATTAATATATATAATTTTTGAAAAATTTGAGAAATCAAGTAGAAAAAGTAAGGACAATACAATAGAATAAAAAATTATGAAGCAAAACCAGGAATATGGAAATAAAAAAACGCAAAAAATAAGGACGAAATAATGATGAATAAAAAGAAGACGATAAATAGAGAAATTTAAATAAATAATAATTAAAAAATATTAAAAGGGAAGTGTCAATAAAATTATTTCATATATAAATATATTAATTTTATAGAAGTTAATGTATGTATAGAAGTATATATAATGTATGTTTATAGAAGTTATTATATTAAAAATATAAAATAGCCCGTTAAAGTTAAAATTATATTTTATTTTTAATTAGCTTGTATAAATTCAGAGTCCAATATCCCTTACAGCTAAAATTCAAAAATACTTTTGCATTAAAATTAAGAAATAATATACGTATAAAAATTTCACGTCGATCGGATCACAGACAGCAAAGTTATCGAGGTTAGAGTAAAGTCACTTTGTAATTTGTTTGAAAAATGGAAAAAAGCGAGTTTCGCGTGTTGATAAAACATTGTTTTTTAATGGGTAAAAACACCGTAGAAGCCCAGCAATGGCTTGAAAAACATTACCCGGACTCCTCTCTATTTAAACCAACGATTTGTCGTTGGTATGCTGAGTTTAAACGTGGTCGCACGGACACAAACGATGCGGAACGTTCAGGTAGGCAATTGGAAGCCGTTACACAGGAAAATGTAAGTGAAGTGTTAAAAATTGTAATGAAAAATCGCAAAGTAAAGGTCCGTGAGATTGCAGAAATGACACAGATATCATCTGGAAGCGTATTTACAATCCTTCATGAAAAATTGAGCATGAAAAAGGTTTTTTCCAAGTGGGTGCCGCGATTGCTTTCAGTGGAACAAAAACAGCAACGAGTCGACGATTCAGAGAGCTGTTTATCGCGATTTACTCGTAATAAAAAGGATTTCCTGCATCGATACGTGACCATGGCTGAAACATGGATACATCATTTCACTCCGGAGTCGAATCGGCAATCATCTGAGTGGCGCATGACTGGCGAAAGCTGCCTAAAGCGTCCAAAAACGCAGCAGTCTGCTGGCAAAGTCATGGCGTCTGTTTTTTGGGATACACATGGCGTGATTTTCATCGACTACCTGGAAAAAGGTAAATCGATCAACAGTGATTATTATATTGACTTGTTGGTACGTTTGAAGGAGGAGATCGCAGCAAAACGACCGCACATGAAGAAGAAAAAAATCCTTTTTCACCAAGACAATGCACCATGCCACAAGTCCATGAAAATAATGGCAAAATTGAACGAATTGGGCTTTGATTTGCTTCCCCACCCCCCGTATTCGCCAGATTTAGCCCCCAGCGACTACTGGCTCTTTGCTGATCTCAAAAAAATGCTCCAGGGAAAAGAATTTGGCTCAAATGAGGAGGTCATTGCCGAAACTGAAGCCTATTTTAAAGCAAAGGATGAGTCCTTTTATAAACATGGTATAGAAATGTTGGAAAGGCGTTGGAAAGATTGTATTACTCTAAAAGGAGATTATATTGATGAATAAAAATGATTTTTGAAAAAAAATGTTGTTTTCGTTGTTAGTCTCGGGACTTATTGAACGATGTGTTACATATATTTTTTTTAAAGCTGTGGAACAAAAACGAGATCGATCTTTTTTCTTGAAAATTTAAATCGAGCGATAATTCAAGCGAAGTGTATTTCCCATAAATATTTTTAAATTGGCCGCCCATTTACTATGGTAAGCAGAGGTGAAAAAAAAAAGAGTGTGTAGGACATGTGCAAAAACGTATGGGCACACGTCTCAGGGCTGTTAAAAAGCAAACGAAGGGTCTTGGAGGTAAAGGCTCTGGCAAACTCACCGATAAAGTCATAGCAGATTTGAGAATATACTACGGATTGGCCATTTAAAGGCATCCAGAGTCTGCCGAAGATATGAAGAACGCCGTGTGGGCAGTTTTTTATCACAATATCTCCACCGATAAAAAACCACAGCACGAACATTGTCCGGCTGGAAGGGACAGTTGGTGCAAGTGGCGTGTTGCTGAAGCGAACGGTACATTGAAGACGTTTAAGCATAAACCGTCTCTTGCAGATAACGTGCAAGCAGCGATTAAGCCAGTATTCAAGGTTCTGTCGACAGACAATTTAATAGAACGCTGTACTGGACGAAACACTCAAAATTCCAACGAGTCTGTGAACGCTTGCGTCTGGAAGCTTGCTCCGAAACATCTCCACTGCGGTGCCAAGACTGTTGAAATTGCTACGTGCACGGCTATTACTTTATTCAATGAAGGCTACATAGCATTATTAAAAATTATGGACGTTTTGAGGATCTCCGTTGGACTCGAAGCCAATAACTTTGCCCGCGAAGCTGACGCGAAACGCGTTACTGCAGCTGAGAGCTTGATGTCCGAAACCGCCAAAGCAGCTGCACTTTCAAAAAAATCAGACAAAACAAGCCTACAGGAGCAGTATGAGCATGAGGAAGGACTAATTTATGGCCCGGGAATTGCTGATTAACCGTGGGGTATGTTATTTTGACGTTAACACAGAATAATCGTTAATCAAATCTTGAAACGCGTTTTTCTCGAAACCACGTTTTTCGAACTGTTGGCCACGATTACTAAAAAACTACTCGATGGATCGCCTTTTTTTTTTTAATTGTTAAAGTATTTATCGGAAAGTGGACTACAATTAAGATGATATATGCATTATTTTTATTTTTAAAATACTTTAAAGCGTGAAAAAAAACTCAATAATGAAAAAAAAAATTCAAATGCCCGCCATTTTGTTAATTTTTGATTTTTAACGATGATTGTAGTTCAGATGCCGACTACACTCATATATTTTACAAAACTTTTTAGATTTTTAATTGTCGTTCATTTTTGCAGGTGCTAGAGTGGCCAACAGCGGGTCCCTTTTTTTCGAGATAGTCACTTTACGGGGCGTGCCATTAATTACCGTCACGGTATTTTGTCATAAAAAAAATTTTTTTTTGTACTTTTTATTGTATTAAACAAGTAGCAAACAATTTGAGTTATTTATTAATTTCCTTCTATGAAAAAAAAAATTCAAAAAAAAACTGTTGTTTTGGTCAATAAAAAGGTAAACCTTCCCTTAAAACCGTAAGAAACGAGAGGAAATTGCGATTTCTCTGCAAATATTCTTGCGATTGTTCACTCCAATCCGATCGAGTCGACCACTCAAATCGGAGAGTTAACAAGCTAGTGGGAATACAAATCAGTACGACCAAAGCGATGCTCAGAGGGCTCTCGCAAATTAGAAGCAACAAACTGGTAGACGATAAGGTTATAGGTCAACTAGAAAAGGCAATGAAAAACTTAAGTATAAATTGAGAAGGTAAAAAGAAAAATATATACAACATATTAAAACGTAGTAATAGAAAAACGTTCATATTATAAAATAAAATTCTCGTAGATGATTCCGCTTAATTACGGAGAATTCATCAACAATAACATTCACCAGCTGATTTCTACGATGAACAATAGGGTGTTCTTGTTATAAAACACCCTAAGAGAAACCAACGTGGTATGGGACAAGTTGGTCATCGCGACCCTCGAACACCTACAACATATCAAAGAAAATCATGAGCTGAGTTACGTGGTGCGGATGTGGAAAACGGTCCAAATTTAAAAAAAGACTAGGCAAGTCGCGAAATATCTAGGAAATTTTGTGAAGGCCTACCTTAAAGATAGGGTAGCCATCGAACAACAATTTGAAAGGGCCCGCGAAGCCCGCGGAAGGATCGATAGGGCGTTATCTCTAACAAGCTCCGTGATCCGACAAAACCAAGAGGATATACAGGCGCTAGCCGAACAAATAGCGGAATTACATATTAAGGATTAAAAAGTAATTTCGCTTTATTCCTTTCCGCTCCTCTTTTACTTTCTTTCTCTTTATTATTTTTTATTATTATTATTATTATTATTCTATTATTATCATTAATTTTGTTTCCTTTTTATTCTATCAATATTTTATTATTCTTTTTTCTCCTCCCTTTTCTTACTATTTTTATTTATATATCGTCTATGACGTTCTTTTTATTTTTATTTTATTTCGTCTCCTCTCACGCTCTAATGAACACCACCAACGGCCATCCAGGATATTATACGACGCCAGACCTGGAGATGGCCCTGAAAAACCTGCCTCCCCTTAAACGGAACTCTAATCAGAGGCGAAGGAGGAGATATCTGAAAGCATACAGGGAAGCTACAGGCCAAAGGTGGATCCTGGGAAAAGAGTACGAGGATAAACTCAGGAAGCATTTGGAAAAACTGAAGGAAATCGAGGCAAAACGAACCGCCACGGACAGACCTTTAGAAGGAAAACCATATCTCGACGAGAGGATAAAGAGGCTTCGGTGTGCGCATGGGGAATTTCCAGCGCACTGTTCAACTTGTGTCAAAAAAAGGGCGGGATAGTGACAGCAAGCTGAACCTCAAACAGAGGCTAGATAAGATACAGCCCCAGAGACAATTATGAAAAAATACATACAGACACTGTAAAATTAATCGAAACTATTTTTACATAAACAAATTTTGTTTAATATAGTCAATGCCTCAAATTATTTCTTAACCCACTTTCCCTACCTATCCATGAGTTTTCACTTTAAAATCAATTTTTTTTTCTTTATATTTTTAACGATTAATTTTCATTTTTATATATTGGGTGTACAACTTCGCTTCCGCCGTTTTGCAATAGATGGCTGTAGCGGTAAGTGGTAGTTGAAATACATAGATCATAGATGCCATACAATAAGCTTGGTATTTGTAAACATAACGCCATCGAAATATAAGTCAATTTGTGTCTGCACCATAAAGTTATTCTCGATTAAACATGTCAGCTTACGAGCCAAATTCTCGTCATTTGCGGGAGGTTTTAATTTTCTGCTTTAATATGAAGAAATCTGCGACTGAGGCTCATCGAATGCTGTCAAAAGCCTATGGCGAGGCCGCTATTAGTGAAAAAACGTGCCGAGAGTGGTTACAACGCTTCAAGAACGGCGATTTAACGTCGAAGACCAGCATGGCGGTGGAAGAAAGAAGGTTTTCAAAGATGCAGAATTGGAGGCATTACTTGATTAAGACTCGTATCAAACGCAACAAGAATTGGCAGGATCATTGGGAGTGACGCAACAAGCCATTTCAAAACGCCTGAGAGTTATGGGAATGATTCAGAAACAAGGAAATCAGGTGCCGTACGAGTTGAAGCCAAAAGATGTTGAACGGCGTTTGTGTGTTTGTGAACAGCTGCTTGCAAGGCAAAGACGGAAGAGATTTCTGCATCGCATTGTGACTGGGGAGGAAAAATGGGTTCACTACGAGAATCCCAAGCACAGAAAATCATGGGGATATCCCGGCCATGCTTCCACGTCGACGGCCAAACTGAATATTCACGGTTCCAAGGTCATGCTGAGTATTTAATGGGACCAGCTCGGCCTAGTGTATTATGAGTTGTTAAAACCGACTGAAACAATTACAGGCGATCGTTATCGAACGCAATTAATACGTTTGAGCCGAGCATTGAAAGACAAACGGCCGCAATACAACGAGAGACATGATAAAGTGATTTTACAGCATGACAATGCTCGACCCTATGTTGCGATAGTCGTCAAGACATACTTGGAAACTTGAAAATGAAAAGTCCTACCCCACCCGCCGTATTCTCCAGACGTTGCTCCTCCGGACTATCACTTGTTTCGATCAATGGCACACGGCCTGGCTGACCAGCACTTCCGGTCTTATGAAAAAGTAAAAAATTGGATCGATTCGTGGATCGATTCAAAAGATGACCAGTTTTTTCAACGCGGGATTCGTATGCTGCCCGAAAGATAGGAGAAAGTAGTAGCCAGCGATGGACAATACTTTGAATCATAAATGTATAACCAGTTTATTACAATAAAGCCTCGATTTCGGAAAAAAACGGCGGAAGCGAGGTTGTACACCCTATATATATATATATATATATATATATATATATATATATATATATATATATATATATTTTTTTTTTTTGTTTACTTATTCCTTAACATTTTAAAAAATAATTGTTTTTTTGTTGTTCCTTTTTTTTTCTCTCTTTCCTCTCTGGCCAAACTTAACCAACTGTCGAATCCAACAAAACAAGAAGACGACGCTAATCAACTTAATAAGGAAATAGCGACGATAAAGAAACAGGGAAAAACCATATAAAAAAAAAGAGAAAGTGATTACAACAAATTCAACACAAAAGAAACAACAATTTAAAAAAAAAAGAATAAATATACAAAATGATAAAGTTTAATTTATCAAAAGAAAAAAGAAAGAATATCCACGGGAGCGAAACAGTCGCCACCCGCCTTAAAAATTTCGAGGAACAGCTTGAACAGCTAAGCGAGAAGCTGCATAGTTACAAGTTATCGAACGACAAATGACCAATAGGAGACAGACCAGGAAACAAGTTGCCAAGGCGTTGAAGTCAGAAAAAGACAAGGGAGAAATTGCTGATCCCTTCTCTCGTAGACCACGCGTATCTCGCTCTCCCCAATACCAAAGTCTTGACTCCCCCGTCAACACTCCCCTGAGGGTAAGTGAAGACGTTACAAAAGAAGACACTACTCTCCCACCACCCTTTCACTCAGCTCTGATCGACCTAAACATCTTAGATCAAGACAGCCCGACAATGACTCAACCTAACAGGGCCGGTTACGGTAGGGACGCCGGAAGTGAAAGCGACCAAAAGCCCATCTTTCAAGCCTCACTGAAAGATGCCCTTAGCGTGGTGCCTGAATTCAATGAAAAGAATATTCCGCTGAGTTAATTCTTGAAAGGTTGTAATAAAGCCAAAGAATTACTAGGTCCTTATGACGAAGCAAACCTAGTAAGGCTGATCCGAAGTAGAGTAAAAGGGGAAGCACGTGCTGCCATCCTCGGATCTACGTTCCCAACTATCGAATCCTTCAAAGATTTCCTAAAAGACATTTATGCTTTGAGTAAAACGGAACAACAACCATTAGGGGAACTTAGCAACGCATGTCAATGAGACCATGAAAGCGTCCTGGCGTTCGCCAATCGCATGAGGGACTTAGGAGCTCAAATTAACGAACCTCATACAGTAAGCACAAGTGCTCTCGACCCCGCCTTCAAAGCACAAACGAAAGCTCACATAATAGAATGCTTCTAACAAGGATTAAAACCGGAAATAGAAAATAAAATGAGAACTACTGACAATATATCGCATATCGTAAAAAAAAACGGTACTCGCCGAACGACAGATTGCCTCTAAAAATGCCCTTCGTGATAGGCAAAAGTGCCAAAGGAAAGGTTTGTCTTACACAAGTGAAGACGTGGGAAGGCCAGAACCAAAAAGCACTAAGGAGGCGAGGTACGAGTCTCGCGCCAGTAGGCCAACCACGTGTGGTTACTGCAGAAAACCAGGGCATTCGGAGGCAACCTGTTTCCTTAAGGCAAAAGCGTGCCAAATACGAGGGCGGTTAAATAAGTACCCGTGTTTGACGACAGAGGGCGTTCCTGAGGGAAGTTGGTATTATCATCGTGTGCTGTCATTTATCAAACGACGGTAAAACAAATTTCAGACTGATTGATAGGTTAGTTTGGATTTGGCAGCCATTCGAGTAAGACGTGTTTCGTGATTTTCGCTAAGATGGAAAAAGAGCAGTATCGTTCGGTAATTTGCTTTTTGTTTTTGGATGGAAAAAAATATGAGGGGATAAAAGCAAAGTTGGTTGCTGTTAATGGGGACACTTCGCCATCTATGATCACAGTTAGGTATTGGTTCAACGAATTTAAACGTGGGCGAACATATGTTTTTGATGAGAAGCGACAAGGACGCCCGGCAGACGTGGTTACCGAGGAAATCATTCAAAAAGTCCACGACATGATTCTCGCTGATCGACGAACGAAAGTGATCGAAGTAGCAGAGGCCGTAGGTGTGTCGGCCGGAACGGCAATTAATATTTTACATGATAAGTTGGCGATAAAAAAATTGTCGGCCGGATGGGTGCCGCGATTGCTCACGGTGGACAACAAGCGGATGCGGCTGTTAACTTCGAAGCAGTGTTTGGAGCAATTTAAGCAAGATCCAAAGGAGTTCTTGCGTCGAGCTGTCACCGTTGATAAAACGTGGATTCATCATTACACAAAACAATGGATTTCTCCCAGTGAATCTGCTTCAAACAAGGCGAAGACGGTCCTATCGGCCGAAAAGGTCATGGTGACGATTTTTTGGGATGCGAACGGCGTCATCCTCGTGGATTTTCTACAAAAAGGAAGAACGATCACTGGACAATACTACAGTGAGTTATTGGACCGCTTCGACAAAAAATTGAAGGAGACACGGCCGCATTTGGCGAAAAGAAAGTGCTGTTTTACCATGATAACGCACTAACACATTCATCCGGAGTTGTCGTCGCCAAACTGCATGAATCGCGTTATGAATTGCTTCCGCTACCCCCGTATTTACCCGATCTAGCTCCCTGCGACTTTTTCTTGTTCCCTAACATAAAGAAATGGCTTGCGGGAAAAAAATTTAGTTCGAACGAGGAAGTCATCGCCAAGACAGAGGCGTATTTTGGAGAGTTTGTCAAATCCTATTTTTTGGAGGGGTTAAAAAAATAGCAGGAACGTTGAAAGAAGTGTATCTTTCTAGAAGGGGACTATGTTGAAAAATAAAAAAAAATTTTTTGGAAAAATGGGGTCTTCATTTCTAACACGGGTACTTATTGAACCGCCCTCGTATGCAGAAAACCAGGGCACAGTGCTAACGTTTGCGATAGCAATATCGAATGCCAAATTTGTAGGCAGAAAGGACACACCGCGATAAGATGTACCAGAAACAAACGAGAAGTCGATATATGCTAGCTGTGTAGCAAGCCAGGACACTCAGCGCTCAGTTGCTTTGCACGAGCAAGTAATGCGCCTCGAGCTGAGATACGATGTTACAAATGTAACATGCTCGGCCACACGGCAGTGGTCTGGCACCAACAGAGAACGTCTAATCCAACTCCTGCCCCAGAATGCAGTTACTGCAAAATAATAGGGCACACTGTCGCCGAATGCCGAAAGAAGAGGTATAATCAGTCAAAAACCGAACAGAACCTCCCGCGACCGAGCGCCCTCAAGGAGGGCCAGAAAACTCAAGAGCGCTCAACGCGAGTCATGGAATTGGAGGACCTCGCGGGAGAATTACTACCGTAAGAACTTGCAAACAGTGCCCTTTGTGATCCTCAACCTACTCCAGAGTAAGCTTTCTAACACCCTAATAATAGATACCGGGTCAGAGGTCAGCGTGCTGAAAGCTTTCGCTCTACTAGATTCTGAGTATCTTAACACCAAAAAAGGGCTTAAATTGCAAGTTTTAGAGGCTGAGATTGAAGGAGAAATAAGGAAAACTGAAATTGAGATTGGTGAAACCATAATAGAATTCATTATAGTTCACAATAGCTTTCCGATCCCTTTCGTCGGAGTATTGGGATGGAATTTCCTCGAGGCCACAAATGCTAAAATAGACTTTGGCACGGACCAAATCACCATAAACAACTTAAATACTAGAATACGTTGGGAAGACGAAGATCACACAACTAGGATCAAAGCCCTGCATAATATCACTGCAAGCATAAAACATGGGCTACCGTTTTTTACTATACTCAGTCCCCCTAGCGGAATGAAAGGAAGACTGTTGATCGACTCCGGATCAGAAGTCAATCTGATTAAAAAAAGTTTGGTACCACCAGAAGTAGATTTGGATCCGACGATTAAATGTAACCTGAAAGGAATCGGCAAGAGCCTCATACCTACCCAGGAAACTATTGAGTTTACACTGTTTGTTCGCTCGGCGACCTTCTTTGTCATAAATGACGACGTATATATACCAGGGAAAGGGATTTTAGGCTGTGACTTCTTACGGATTGGCGAAGTATATCTAGATAACACCAACCGAATAATGATATGTGACGAGTACGTACAGCCACTCGAAATCAAGAAAACCATAGTTGCCAGAACGCGCGAACATGACGAAGATATTTGGGAAATTATGGAAGATTTAAATGATGAAACTATCGATAGCAGTGCAGCCGTTAAAGACAGCTATTCTACTTACGAAAGTGCTATTGCCTCAGATGTAGATTATGATCTGGACCCTGTTACCGATTTCGAAGACCCAGGACTCCCTGAAGATATATAAATGAAACAAAATATTATAGATTATTTGCGGACGGAACATTTATCAGAAAACGAAAAATCGTACGTAACCCATCTAGTACGAGAGAACAGAGATGTATTTTATTTACCTGGAGACGATCTCCCAGGCACCAACCTTATCATGCATCAAATTCCTACGACCGACGATGAAGTAGTACACACCAAACAATACAGGTTGCCACATTCGATAAAGGAAGAGATGAACCACCAGGTTAACGAGCTCTTGAGAGCAGGAGTAATTAAGAACTTCAACTCACCCCACAACGTGCCAGTTTGGGCCATCCCGAAAAAACCAGACGCTTATGGTCGCCCTAGATGGCGCATGGTGCTGGATTTTCGTGCCTCGAATGAAAAAACCATAGGCGACTCCTACCCACTCCATATTTCCTCAAACATCGAGGAAATATTCGATCAAGTCGAATCGGCCAAGTACTACACAGTCCTCGATCTAGCCTCAGGGTTCCACCAGATAAAAATGGACTCTAAAGATGCATATAAAACGGCCATTAGTACACCCTTTGGCCATTACGAATTTCTACGAATGCCGTTCGGGTTGAAAAACGCGCCCACCACTTTCCAACGACTAATAGACAAACTACTAAAAGGGCTTCAAGGCTTAAGTCTTTTTGTATATTGTGGCTTACGCCAACAGTATCGAAGAACATGACAGGAAGATAAAGGAACTCATGGAAAGGCTAAAGAAAGCAGGATTGAAACTACAAATAGACAAGTGTGAGTTCCTGAAGCGAGAAGTTATCTACCCTGGGCACATGCTCAGCGTATAAGGACAGGCTCTGATCCTAATAAACTAGAGGCCGTAAGGAACTTCCCTCGCCCCAAGAACATGAAAAATGTTCGTCAATTTCTAAAATTAGCTAGGTACTACCGCCGCTTCATCAAGGGATTTGCAGACATCTCGAAACTCCTGACTAACTTACTAAAGAAAGAGGCACCTTTTGAATGGAACGACAAAACAGAGGAGTCTTTCAACTCTCTAAAAGATATGTTGTACATTGCCCCCGTGTTACAATTCCCGGATCTTTCACAGCCTATCATAATTACGACAGATGCCTTAGGTTACGTAGTAGGAGGGGTTCGGTCTCAAGGAGAAACAGGAAGGATCCGCCGATAGCTTATACTTCGCGCATGTTACGTGGCGCAGAGGGTAACTACGAAGTATATGAGAAACAAGCTTTGGCCGTGGTAAGTGTGTCACAACGTTTTGATCCTACGTGTACGGACGGAAGTTTATGTTAATAACCGACCACAAACCCTTGGTATGGTTCAAAATAGCAGATTTGTATACTAAGGTCTAAAAATGGCGATTTAAATTATCCGAGTACGATTATAAGATAATTTACAAAACAGGAAAGTTAAACGCCAACGCGGATGCGTTGTCACGTAACTCAGTCGAAGAAGGTGGCATTAATGTGGTAACATGCGCACAACTAAAAAAGAAAAAAAACTATCCCAGACGAAACCCAGGAAAGGCCACTATCACCCAAACCTGTGAAACCGATGCAAAAGAAACCTAGGGGACGACCTAAAAAGGCCCAAGAGATCACCCCGATTAAAGAAAAAAAAACATCGCGAAACAAGAAAAAGGTCGACCACGAAGAAAGCGAAGACAGCGATTCCGACGAGGTCATGTACCCCAAACCCCTCGCGTCTTCACCAAGACCTCAAGTTGACGACAAAGAGGATTCCGATTCCGATAGATCTGAGACTAGCGACGAGGAAACATTAAATGACTGAACCGTCGTAGAAATAAGAGAGCCACTACACTCTTGTAACGACAACATAGTTTATTTTATTGATTCGAATGGAGATAATTGCGACGAAGGCGCAAAAACATTGGCGGAACACAACAAAATTAACATAATTAAAAATTCATCAATATGTGAGGTACACCGAGTGTAACGCAAGAATCGGAAGTCATTATTCGCAGTGTGCATTAAAGGAGAACAACCTGAGTTCCTCACTCAGATCAAAAGTAACTTCATTAAAGGACTGAATATCTTGAGAGATTTATTAATGAACCTGAAAAAGAGAACCGTCAGTATAAGTAAAAGCAAATTTATAGAAAAACTTGAATGGTCCGATGTTTTAAGCTTGATAAAAGCTTGTTTTAAAGACACGCCAATCAAGATCATAGTTCGCAGCAGAAAACTGAAATACGTACCAGATAAACGAGACGAAATATTGTCAGAATCGCACAAGTCACCGATTGGAGGTCATTGAGGAATCTCAAAAACCTTCAATCGGATACGCCAAGCATATTATTGGGAAAATTTGAAAGATGACGTACAACGTTGTGTCCAACAATGTCTTGAGTATCAACTGAAAAAGTTTGTGAGATTAAAAACGAAACAGCCAATGGTGATTACCGATACACCCGGCAGTGTTTTTGACAAAATCGCCATGTACATAGTAGGTCCGCTTAAACCCACGAGGAAAGGACACGAATATATTCTGACCATTTAGTATCAGTTGTCAAAATTTTGTTAAGCCGTCCCCCTGGAGAACGTTCTGTCTAATACCATCGCGACGCTTTAATCAAGAAATTCATATGCTTATTCGGAGTACCGAAAGCCATCCTAACAGGCCAAGGGAAGAATTTCTTGAGCCATCTCATGAATAGAATTGCGAAAAGATTCCAGATTAAGTAAATCAAAACGACTGCTTTCCACCCTCAGTCGAATGAGTCATTGCAAAGATCTCACCACGCGCTCGGTGAATTTCTAAAACAGCACACCGTCGGAAACAACGAGTGAGACGAATGGATCGAAATAGGAATGCTAAATTATAACTCTAGCGTGCAGGAAAGCACCAAACACACACCATACGAGGTAGTGTTCGGCAAGCTCCCACGGCTGCCATCAAACGATCCATTACACGCCAGTGACATGCTCCCAACATATAAAGATTACATCACGGAATTGGTCACCTGCCTAAACGACATCCAAAGGTAAGCGTATGAAAATCTAATCTAGTCTATGGAATGTAACAAAAGACTTTACGATAAAAAGATAAATTCTCAAAACTTTAGAGTAGGAGACTTTGTGTTTTTGCTACTGGGCCCTAAACCCGGCAAGTTTGGCAACCACTATTCCGGCCCCCACAAAGTATTAGAAGTCCTTAAATCTTATAATGTAACGATACAATACAAAAAGGGAGATAAAATTGTCCATGCCAACAGACTCCGCAAGTCCCACATAAATCGGGAATATAAACATAAGAGCAAGAAAAAAAACACAAATAGCGAAAATGAACTATAAACAAATAAGAGCCCATAAGAACAATCAAAAAAAAAAAATAATAACACCAACTAAAACCCTTATAAATATATATGTGCGGATAAATACACATAACATGAAATGCATAATAAGAAGCGTGAATAAAAAAAATCTTTCCTATAATATAATAAATTTTTTTTTATATATATACGAGATTAAGTATACATTAAAACCAACCCTAACAACGATATAAGAGAAAAATATATAACTTTCTTGCTATAAGGAAATGTGAAATATAAAGGAATAAAAAAGAAAAAATATATTAAAACAAAACAGAGAAAGAAAATAAAAATTTTATATAAAACATACACTAACCACGAATTAAGATTTAAGAACATAAGCACCAAGCACGTACCGTGTAAATTGTGAAAAAAAAACACGAAATTGATTTATTTTTTTTTTCAGATGGATTTGGCGGAAGTAATTATTTTCTTATGTCTTTTTTCTCCAAGTTATAGTCTAATTGGTTACGACTGCGGATCCCGGCACCTGAACATAACCACTGTATCTCTACTAGAAGTAGGCGAATGCGAATTCCCCATGAATCATGTAAATGTAACCCGTCGTTACATACAACTATTACAAGCAATAAACTATCGCCAAACTCAAGTAATACAGTGTAAAGTAGAGGTGCAGAGGACAGTTTACTATTGCGGGATGCCCTCCCATAACTCCATAGTTAATCATGGTCAAGCCGAATATATACACGAAATCAGTAGGCGCGCTTGTAAACAAATGCATGAAACTGGAATGTTTAAGTTTGGAGATGACACTGTAATTAGCGGAATAAAAGTTAATAGCACTGTAACGCACCCATTAATCTACGCAGGTACACTCTCTGAGAATTGGCGATGCTCCGGAAGCGTTTACCGAGATCCTTATGGCGCTTGGGAAAACGTGTTCGTACAAGGCCTACTAAGGATCACCTTAAAAGAGCAATTGGCACAAATCGACCTCGATAACAATAAAATTCATTTAAACTTCGAAACATCGTGCACTCTCTCCGAAACTTCGTGCATCGACGTTGAAAGTGGGTCTACCTTCTGGGAAGCTCTACCCTTAGACCCATGTAAATTTGACCATTACGGATTGTTATACGAAGGACTAGCTAACAAAATCACAGACAACACCCTCAACCACGAACGAACCATATATTTTCTTACTACAGACGATGTGACCTTTGCCCTATCCAGCAAGTGCAGTAAGAGCTTATGCGGATACACAGTGGTCATGACCGAGCACCGTAAGCTATTTATCCTAGAGACCACCAAAGAATATTCTTCCGCGAAGCCAGGAAGGATGGCGATAGAAAATTTGGACATCTTTGCGTATGTGAATTCCAAGTTCGTATACGTCGAGAAGCACATAAAATCCCAAGTTCAATCCTTGTATTATAATGTAATGCAACAACAATGTAAGGTTAAACGACAGACAATGCTAAACGCTTTAGCTATAGCCAATCAGTCACCTGACGAGTTGGCTTACAACTTGATAAACGTTGCCAGCTACATGGCAACAGTAGGAGAAAAAGTGGTACATATAATCAAATGCGTACCAGTAGAAGTGAAGCTCCAACATGGGGAATATTGCTATGCTGAACTAAAAGTGCTACGGAATAACCAAACGCAGTATTTGACACCAAAAACACATCCTGAAAAATCATGGCACCAGGGTATCATGCAATGGCATCCTGCCATCGTATTACAAAATAAACGAAGAATCGCTAAAAATCATGCCTAAGCCAGTGGAAGTCAAGGCATCACTAACTCTAAAGCCCTTTACACGGATGACGTGGAAATACGTCGACCCAGCTTCTTTGGCAACCAGTGGCATTTATACATAAAAAGATCTAGAACAGCTACAGGAACGAATTATGTTCCTTATCGAAAAGCCGTCGTTATTAAATGACTTTACCAAAGAGATACACGGCCAATCTATTATTGACAATAAGGGAACAATATCTAAACTCCTCAACGAAAATGCTGTTGGTAAAATATTTGATTAGGCATGGACTACTGCCTGGAACCAACTGTTGACGTTCGGAACCATCAGCTTCGACACCATAGCCGTCGTCTTCATTATATTTGTAATAAAAACCGTAGTAAGTAGTCTAGTCAATGGCGCCCTCCTCCATCGTATGCACAGATGCTCTATGCACCTCCTAGCCGCACTCTGTAGGTTCATAACTTGTTTGTTTATGACTCTGGAGACAGCGGAACCGCCCGTGAGACAGACTGAACAGCAGCCCGACATAGAAATGGGATGACGTGAACCCGGGCACCGTAACTTCACACCCAGTTCTGACAGTCACCAAAGCACCAACTCCAGCCAACTCGTTATCAGAAACGTCACAAGTCCCGTCATGGAGAAATTTCTTCAGCTACAACCATAAAAAAAAAAAAAAAAAAAAAAAATCCCCGTCTTATAGCGCAAGTTTTCATCGTTTTTATTCCGACTGCGCCGATACGATTGTTAGTTGATACTACGATCACCTAGCAACCGTTTTAGCATGAGGGTGTAACGTCGGTATGCGACCTCCGTTTTTCTTTGTTCTTGTGTTCACCGATAAGTCTGCTCACTGCCTTTCCGGCCCCCAGTCGCCATTCAAAGAAAAGAACATATCGATTGACCGCCTCGATCCACACCCAAGCACTACCACGATAAAGCCTCTCCCCACAATCAACGTGATGCACTCTCCTTCGACCCGAACTGTTGTGAAACCTAACCTTAGCTTGAACAAAAAGATTACGATTTTCTTGTAAATCCCATGTATCATTTAAATAAAAAAAATTTGCTACAATCGTTAAACTTAATTTAAATTAAGTTTTATAATGCATTGTTTTTATTTTTTTTCTATTTATTATATGTATACGCATATGAATCATGTAATACAAACAAAAAATATAAATAGATATAATACACAACGGCATGACCATAACTTTTTCTTTTTTTTCTAAAGAAATTTATTAATAAAGATAGTCATAAATTTTTGTGCTAAGCATAAATATTTTATTTATTATACGAGGGTTGTCTAAAAAGTTTCCGACCTCAGCGTGAAGATAGCAGCACTTGTCAATAAAAGCTAGCGAATTTCGTTGTTAATCTGTTGACAGCTGCTCACCAAAGTTTCAGCCATTTCGGATGCGCAGTTGTTAGTTGACAGTCGTTTGAGTGAGTCGATGTGAGTGTTGTTGTGAAAATGGACATAATTGAGTATCGAGCTGTCATTAAATTTTTGTTTTTGAAAGGCAATACGCCTGTGTATGGGGACTCTGCACCGTCATTTACCACAGTGAAATTTTGGGCAGCTAAATTCAAACGTGGCCGTGAGAGCTTGAGAGACGATGAACGTTCAGGACGTCCAAAAACTGCAACCGCTGACGATAACATCGCAAAAGTTCACCAAATGGTGCTAGACGACCGCCAAATTAAAGTGAGAAAGATAGCAGAGGTTATGAACATGTCCGAAGAACGTGTTTGCTACATATTAAATCAAGATTTAGGCATGAGAAAGCTGTCCGCACGTTGGGTGCCGCGTTTGCTCACGTTAGACCAAAAACGTGTTCGAATTAACATTTCCAACGCTCAATTGGCGCAGTTTAGGCGCAATAAATCCGAGTTTTGGCGCCGATTAATTACTGTAGATGAAACTTGGATACACCATTATACGCCCGAAATGAAAATACAGTCAAAACAGTGGACTGCAAAGGGGGAACCGGCTCCAAAAAAAGCAAGAACTGTTTTTTCGGCTGGGAAAGTGATGACGACTGTTTTTTGGGATAGTCATGGAGTTATTTTAATCGATTATCTTCAAAAAGGAAAAACCACTACAGAAGTATACTACGCATTATTACTTGACAAGCTGAAGGCAGAACTTGCGGAAAAACGTCCATATTTGCAGAAAAAGAAAATCCTGTTTCACCAAGACAACGCGCAGTCTCACACCTCAGCGGCTGCCATGGCGAAAATCCACAAATTACAGTTTCAGCTGCTTGACCATCCGCCTTACTCACCAGACCTAGCCCCAAGCGACTTCTTTTTGTTCCGTCATCTGAAAATTGCACTCAGAGGACAGAGATTTTCGTCAAATGAGGAGGCAATCACCTCCGTGAACAGTCATTTTGCAGAGAAAAACGCCGAGTACTATTTGGATGGGTTAAAGAGATGGGAGCATCGCTGGGAGAAGTGTGTAGAATTGTAAGGAGACTATGTTAAGAAATAAAAAAAAAAATTAAGAAAAAATGTGTTGTATCTGTGTTAGGTCGGAAACTTTTCAGACCACCCTCGTATTGTTTTATTCCCGAATCATCTTTTTGCTAAGCAATAGGAAAATGAGCATCCCCGCCGTTATTAGAGACGTCCCGGAATCATATTATTTCCGTTCTCACGCAAAGCGCTGAGTAAAACTTTTTACAGGTACACTCTTCCTAAAAATTTTCCGTTGCACAAATTTGAATAATTAATTTAAATAATACCAACGAGCTCGGAATTGCACCCAGATTATTAATAATAACGCTGCGCCTATATTTTTCATTAATTTTTCTATATTAATTTCACTTTGTAATTTTTTTTGTTGTCCTAACGATAAAAATAATAAAAATTATTATCATATATTAATGATTAACGCTTATATATTTTCAGATATACATTTTTTTTTTTTTGCAAGTAACTTTAATTCTATTTTCCGCGTGAGGACAAACTATACCATCAAATATTTCGATTTATTATAACCATTTTTCTCTTAATTTTTCTATTCCATTCCCTTTTATAACGAAACCTCACAAGAAACATTGCATTAATCATTAATATACTATTAATTACGTTTTTCGATATTTTAATTCCAATTTGCAATAATAATTTTTAGTGCGCAATAATCATTTGTTTTAAGGCCCCTAACGAAATAATTATATCAAAAAACTAACCTTGAACACTTAATTACTTATTTGACGGTCCGAAACAATTACCTACCGGTTAAACAAAATTGTAACCAATAAAAAATAATCATTTAAGTAAACATTTTTGCAATTATTTTCTCTTTTCTACAGTTCAATAATCATAAATTGTATTTTGTTAACCCACAGATACCACGCATGTCCAGAGTAACGATCATTTTCATTTATTTAAATAATTATTTTTTGCTTAGCAATCCATATAAAATTTAATGCGTAAAAATCCGACAGAAATTTCGTTTTTTTTTTTGTAATACGCATTAAATTATAAATAAAAAACAATCGTGTATTTTAATTTAATGTATTTCTGGTATAAATGATAGATAAAGAAAATGTATAAAAATTATGCTATAGGAATCATTCTCTCTCTCTAATACTCACTCTCTCACTTAACCGGAACGTCTTCAAGATAGAACAGTAGCGTCCACCCCGCGCTAATTCTAAGCAATCGGATTGGCCCAGAGAAGTCTCTGTACAAGTGCATAAAAAGGCGAGGATCAACACGCGGATACAGATTTCTTTTTCTTTAGATTCTTCTTTGGATTCAGATTCTTTTTCGCACTTCAATATTCAAGATAGAGTTTTTCATCGAGATTGCTTTTTCACACTTCAATATTCAAGATAAAATTTTTCATACAGATTTCTTTTTCGCACTTTAATATTAAAGGTTTTTGCTGATCGAGAGTCATCCAGTTTCTAGCAGAAGGAAGGAAGAGAACGAGAGAGAGAAAAGAGAGAGAGAGTACCTGTTCCAACTGCAATTCCCACAGAGAAGAAAAAATAAAAATCGAGTTTTATTAATTTTGTCTTGTTTCTTTCTGTTCTCCACCCAGGGGCAGTATTAGTCAGAATCGGCTAACTGTCTCTTTCCACAAAGCACGTAGTAGGTCCTTTCCAGGACAGCATATAGGCCAACGTCGGCCTATACGGTTGTCCATTCCCCAATTTCATCTTTATCATTAAAAATTCTTACGACTTTATTTCCTTTGCCGTCCCGAGCCCATAAGTTTCGATACTTAGGCTCGAAAAAAAGGCAAAAGCAGTTCGCGTTATTTGACACGCGGTTGAAACGTCAACCCGACGTTAGACTGGTAAAGTTTCTTTGTATCATTGCAATTTTGAGCTTCGCGAGGACAGTTCTTAAGTTCGGCGTAGTGAGATTATCAAAATTCTTATTTTTTACAACCACTGATATTATATTATGATTTTTATATGGTGTGACCAGGATTTGACCCCCTTTTGTTCTTGCCTTTTTCAAATTCATTGGACTTATTGTCCTGGCGTCAACTAATAATCTTGTTGTGGATGTCATACTTTTGAAATCGCTAGGTACAAAGTGTACTAAATTGTCTCTTGTAGGTCAAACCTTGTCGTCATGTACTAATATTGTTTTTTGAATTCCATAAGGGGAAGGGTTGTCGTTCATCGGAGGTCTCTGAGTCAGAATCATCAGAGCCCAGATCGTTGTGATCCGTGGTAGTAGTCTCATGCAAGTCAGTTAAAGACATGCACAATGATATTAAGGGTAGTAATTCGTCAATGGTATTTCTGGGTGGTTGGCAGTAAATTATTCTTATCTTTGTTGGTGCTTGGGGAAAAGTGTTCTTGGAGGTTTCTTCAGAAATTTCAAGGATCTTAATTTACTCGCTAAAGCGTAATATTTCTTTACGTTTCCTGTTCGAGGAGTACTTTTAGCTCGTGATTATTGGTTGCAACAGAAAGGTGTGTCAGAGATGGGTTTTGGTGTTTTGCACGGTATTTCGGATATATTTTCCGATTTTTGTGTTGGGCGGGTAGGACTCTTCTTATTATTCGTGTTTTGTTGCTCCAATCTTACAATCAGCTGTTCTATAATGTCGTCATTGAGAGTTTTGTCATCATAAGGGTCTAAAGTGTCTTAATATTCCTGAAATTCAGGGTTTATTATGTCTCTTTTGGAGAAATTGTTTTTAACTCCGAGTGTGTCTCTACTCAGTAGCAGTTCATCAGAGTTATGACATTATCGCTTGTATACTTTATCATAAATCTTTCCTAAGGATTTGTTAAAATTCGTCCAGTCTTCCAGCGTTTCTTTATTTTTGGTATTTTCACCATTTAATGTTTTACTTGACGCTAGCGGTTTTGAACTCTCAGGTTCTACATGTGGGTCGTCTGCATGTTCTTTTTCTGAGTTTTTTTCTGACGCTGAGACTTTTTCGGTTTCACCACCCGAGTCTACGGTTACTTCAATGCAATTGATAATTTACGAATCTTCTGTAGTTTTTTCCTACAACCCGTTTCTCCTAGGGTCGGCTGACGATGGTATTCCGTCTGCCTCAGTGTTACTACTAACTGGGTCAGTACATTCTGATATCGTTTCTGAACTAACTTAAGCCTCTTTTTCGGTCGGTGGATTTACTGTTAATGATTCTTGGTTTGATACTATCTCGTCATTTGTGACCTCTGATAATCCATACTTCTCAATGGATATTTTGGGTTGTTTATAATTGGATTTCGTAGCACAGGTATTACCGAATGTTTTCTCAGATAAAGTCTTACGGATACTTTCTGGTGCTTTGAAAATTACCGCTCTCGATGTACTAGGGTTGTTTCTTGAGTCTTGTTTTATTTTAGCTTTAGTTCTCTGAGCTATAGTGCTGTTCCATATCAGGTGTTGCTTTAGCAGTCTTTGAACAAAGTGGCCTTCCTCTACCTCGTATTGTCGTTTTTTAATCATATGCGTCCCCTGTCGACAGGCTTCTCAATCTTAGAGCTTTTGGTTTTTTATCCTTCCTTGGCTGGGAGTCTACTTTGTTTAATACTAGTACTCTGAGTTGGGGTGATTTATCATTAATTTCTTGCTCAGTGGTGTCTATTACTGGATTGCGAGACAAAGCGTCCACGTTGCTATTTAATCGTCTAGGTTTATACTTAAATGTGTATTGATATCCTGTAAATTTGAAAATTCAACGCATTAATTGTTGTCCAGGGTTGGTTCTAATATGCATCAAGTTTAATGGTTCATGGTCTGCTCATAAAATAAATCTTCTTCCCAATAGGTATAGTCGAAATTGATGCATGGCATATAGCGCGTCCACATTTGCAGAAAAAAAAAATCCTGTTTCACCAAGACAACGCGCCGTCTTACACCTCAGCGGTCGCCATGGCGAAAATCTACGAATTACGGTTTCAGCTGCTTGACCATCCGCCTTACTTACCAGACTTAGCCCCAAGCGACTTCTTTTTGTTCCGTCATCTGAAAATTGCACTCGGTGGACAGAGATTTTCGTCAAATGATGAGGTAATCACCTTCGTGAACAGTCATTTTGCAGAGAAAAACGCCGAGTACTATTTAGATGGGTTAAAGAGATGGGAGCATCGCTGGGAAAAGTGTGTAGAATTGCAAGGAGACTATGTTAAGAAATAAAAAAAATTAACAAAAAATGTCTCGTATCTGGGTTAGGTCGGAAACTTTTCAGACCACCCTCGTACATACTACGAAACAAATTATATAATAGTTAACTTAACAAAAATTCTAGATTACAAATTATATCCGTAGCAAGAGTGATACAAATTGTTTCCTTCAGAGCACAATCTCAATTGTCCGTTGCAATGAAAGTTAACAAATACGCCACTGTTTATGTTCATTCGCGCAGTTTTCGATGAGTCATATAATTCTTAATCTGGACGGAAATGAAATTTGTTACAACGTTGCACTTAGTCTTTCATATTTGTTGTCAGTAATTTAAAAGTCATTTTGAAACACATACGGAACGATAATAATTTTTCAAAATATAATAACACAAAAATGAAAAGGGTACTCGGGTACATTTATCGAGAGCCACAAATAATTCTTCAAAGAGCCGCATGTGGCTCGCGAGCCGCAGGTTGCCCCCCCTCCCCTGATATACATCTTCAAAATTCTTACATTCTGATTTTAATTTATTTTTCCATGTTTTTTCTTTTAATTCTATTAATATTCGCTTTCAACTAAAAAATTCTTATTATTGGATTTCCAAAATAAATTAGTAATTAATGATAATAATTATTGTAAAATAGCATAGTATCCTTGTTGCAGAGTCGGTAACTGCAATAATGATTCTACGCATTAAATTTTATTAAAATATTCAATTTTCTGACAACTATATATTTATTAGTATCTACGATTTTTGTAAAAAAATCAAATTTACTAATCTATTCATATTTCCTTTAAATGATACCTTGGAAACACATCTTTTTAATAAGCAAAATTACAGAATTTTTGCAATGTGCTGACTTACGGACATTAATAGCTTGCGCATCGAAGCAGTAGCCGTCCGCGAGGTGCTACCGACTTATGTTTCGGCGCGAAAATTATTCAATTTTAAATATCGAAGCATGAAACGTAACATTGCAACCTTTTCCAAATATTTACATAGCTTTTAGCACTTATGTACTTCTTTTGTTGGAAAAAATAATTCAAAAAGATACCAACCAATACTAAAAAATATTTTGATTGAACATTTCAAAATCAGTGAATTTGCTTGCTCTCAGCTTAACCCAGAATCAACGACGTGGACGTGACGAGCTTCTGATTCCGTGTGTTTAAAACGTATGAAAAACATGAAGCAGACAATATTGAAGCAATAATTGAGCCGAATTATTAAAATATGATTAATATGATGCACATATGATATATAGTAAAAATAGTTATCCTGTAAGAGAAGATAAGTGAGGAGACAGTATGGTCCTCTGTCGAAATATGAGAGCACTGGTAACTTAAAACCGACTTATCGACTAGAGCACGTGAAGAGTACAAGTATCCTTTTAGAAATAACAGCACTAGTTAGATAACTAGCTTACCGACGCCGAGAGCAAAATAGTTATAGCAACAGCACAAGAAGGCAGCACTTGAGCACTAACAGCATGGTAAACGATAATGGAAAAGATAGCCTCCAAACAGCAGTGGTTAAAGAATAGAAAAGTAAATCCAGCGTAACAAGCAGCATGTGTGTGTGTGTGTTTTATTTTTGATAATAAATTTTAAATTTATTCTGTCACAGGTGGCACGTCGAGGTTAGGCCACCTGCCATGCGGTGCGATTTAGAGTTCACGACTCAACTACACGTGGTGCCATCGATCAAGCAATCGATGGCATAACGCGGAATGAAGCGATAGGCGCGACCCGAAACGGGCAAGAGGGGATCCTTCTTCTCTTCTTACTCATCAAGTAGCAACCACGTGCGTAGATAATACAGCAAGGTAAGTAGTCGATACGCATGCGCAGTGTGTGTCTTGCGTATTAAAATAATGCGTATTGTAAGTTTAATGGCGACCCTCGGCAAAGAGCCTTAGGAAGACAAATAACCTACTTTGTAAATAATTTTAGCAAATTTGACACTAATAAAGTTAACTGTGCCGAACGGGTGCGCGTTGTTTGTCTTTCCTCCTTCTCAACATTCCTATCCCGGATACCGCCGCCTCTGCAGGTGCCACTGCGGCCGTTGCAGTGCGTACGTGCGAGGGAGAGCCCCGCACGTGCACCCGATAAAAAACCTCGTTACAATACTTATTTCTAAAATATAAAGTTGAATATAAAACTAATAAAATTATTAATAAATTTATCATATATAAATAAATAATTAATAATAATTTTATTTTATTTTTTATTAATTAAATTAATAATAATAATGAATTTATCAATAAAAATAAATTTTTTTAACTTATAATAAAATATTTATTTATATATTGTGACAGGTGGCTTATAGAGGTTAAGCCACCTGCCATAGGCAGGAGAAATAGAGTTTGCGGCACGACGATATGCGGCGCCAGCGATCAAGCGATCGAGGGCTTGACGCGGGAAAAGGCGCGAAAATCCGCGGCGTACCGAAACGCGGCGCTATCGATCAAGAATCGATAGCGCTACGCGGGAAAACTGATAGGCGAGAGGGGAAAGAGGAGCCCTCCCCTCAAGTCTTTTTCTCGTCCGAGCCGTTCAGCTAGCCGTACGTGCTTTGAGATAGACACGAGTTTTACGCGATCTTTGAAGGTTTTCCGCAGCGTTCCGCAGCCGTAATAGAAAGAGACGATTCCGCGATTAGGTATTAATCAAGTGAGTGGCCACTTGATAGTATAATTAGTCCGCGAGTAATAATCTTTAGTTTCCTGACGCGTGTGCGATCGCGTCAGGCATATATATATAGGTACAGTAGGGTTACGCACGAGACCGCGTAACTCAAAAGCGATTAGGCCGCACAAGTGCGAGTGAGAGGATCAATCTCTCTCTCACACTATCATAGAATAGGCGTACGAGTAAGAGAAAGCCACTCTTACTCGTACAACCTGCGAGCACGCAGTTGAGCGAGAGGAACAAGCTCTCTCGCTCAACCATAGACTGCAGCGTCGAGTGAAAGAGAGAGACGCTCTCACTCGGGCAGTCACGGACTACGGCAGTATAGAGAGGGAACTGCTCTCTCTATATCCGTCGTCCATAGACTACACGTGTGTGTGTAGCCGCGTGAAGCGAAGAGGGTGCGCATGCGCAGTGCGCACCTCGAGAATTAGTATTGCGCGTGAGGCAATACTAATTGCTCTTCGCATTAACGGACCTCTCCGCAATAATTTATTACTTTTTTATTATTTTTGTTGTTTTGTTTATTAAAGAAGCAGTTAGCACTGAACCGGCGCCTTCTTATTTTTATTCCCTACAGCTTCCCTATCCCGAATACTGCCGCCTCCGCGGGTGTGCCAATCTAGTATTGGCACACACTCTGAGTAGCTGAGCCCGATGGGAGCAACACCGGTAGCGGGGCCTAAAGCAAGGCCCCACACACACACAATTCAAGAGATAAAGCAGGACCAGAGGAAGGTCCTGCATTACTAACGAGCGTAAACAAATTCACCCCGTTACAATATAAATATATAATTAATAATAAAGTAACAATTTTTATCAAAACTTTAATATTTTTGATTGAAATTATTGTATTTAAAGTAAAATTTTTATTTTTAGAATATAAAATTGAGTATAAAACTAATAAATTAAAAAATTTTTATATTCATAAAAAGAAAATTTACAAAAATATATAAAACTAATAACATTACTAATAAATTATAATTTTTTAAATATTTATAGAATTATTAAAAACAAATTATAATTTATTAGTAATTTTATTAATTTTATGAATGAACTTACTCTAATGGTTAGTATCTATAATTGTTGTTAGTTTTATATTTTTAAAATTATTAATTTAGAAAATGGTTAGTTTGCTTAACAATGTTAGGGTTGTAGATAATCTAAATCCATTTTATAATATTTATAATGAACTATAAAGATAAAAAAAATAGAAATTGTTTAAATTGCCTTTACATAAAAAGGTTCTTAACCTAGTTGTTAGTGTGCACTCTTTCTCTCTTTTTTTTTTATGATTAATAGGTGGTTTTGTTTAGTACTAGTTAACAATATATAGGGAAACAATCCAACCTGATTTACTTATTAATATAATAAATATTTACTATGCATGCCTGTAAAATGGAACCATTTGGATTGCTTTTACAAGATTTACGCTAATATATAACCGAAGCGTTAGCATGGTTATACGTATTAATTCTATACTATATGTATTAATCTTACATATACATCTGCATTCTACTTTTGTCTTGAGTACTGAGACTAGATCTGAGTTCTGGTGGACGTCACTGTTCTTTCTGGTATCAATAGTCTGCTTAGTTGCGTGGTTATTCTCGTACATGGTCTTTGATTTGAATTCTTGTGTGGTCTTAGGGACTTGATTAATAGTCTTTTCGAACCCATAGTAAGATTTTTGGTGGTATTTGGCTTATTTTCTATTAAGTCGTTGGTTACGTTTCTTATATTTGCCGGATTTCTTTTACGGTCTCTCATTAGACATTTTATTTGACACGTAACCAAATGGTCCTCAAATCTTTTACAGTCTACCTAAATGTTACATGACGTAACAATTAAAGTATTAAAAAAATAAATAAATAAATAAAAATATAATATTTATAAAAAATAAGGAAAAATTGAAATTAATAAATATATAAAATTATACATATATATATAACAAATATATTGAAAATTAAAATTACAATTATGTTAAACCTAATAGACTAAATGCAACGCATAAATGTTCAACGAATGTGTGAGTGTGTTGGTTCTTCTAAAAAATGTGTAAAGCTTGCAGCAACACTGCAAGTTGACTCCTGTGGAAAAATCCAGGAGACATGGAGAATAAACTTACTCTTATAATTAGAGAATAGCATTCTTCCAACACACGGATAGAGAGTCGAGTAACCCAACTCTTCTCGGCACACACTTAGACAAATAAATGAACTAGAGTTACATTTTAGTTGGAAGGCGCGGGGAAGGCATGGGAGTCTATAGAGACTTATGCTGATGCCTAATAAGCAAAAATCCCCACAATGCCTCCGCGATCAAGTCTTTAAATAATGGGGAAGAACGGCCCGCGGGGGTAGAAAGTAATTCCGCTTTTTCCGTATCACGAGTGAGTCGTGAGTTTTTTTCCGACTGAATAAGTTAAAGTTTTTCTTTTCGCAAGAGATAATTTTCGGACCTTTAAAATAATAGTATATTTTATTTTCTTCTCTTTTTTTTATTATTATACGGTTTTCGGTGAGTGCTATGCTGTGTGGTCGAGCGTTAATATAGTGAGTGATTATTATACAAAACTATTATATAAAATAAATAAAAGACATTTAGAAAAAGTTAAACTAGTTCGATGATTCGGTGCCGAATGTACCCAATACACCTCTGTTTCACGCAGGGATCCTAAACCATAGTTTAAAGGTCAAGAACCAATACCGGAACCAGGTGACATTTTAATTACTTTTTAACAATGATTCACTATTTGATTAATTTCCCCCTTTTTGCTTGTTCGGTGTCCCGTTATTCAAAGGGGCAGCGGCGTCAACTCCCCCGATCCCCGTGATTAGTGTTAGTAGGGATTATTTTCAGTTCGCGATGCGCGAGCGGGCCCGTACAGGACGGGTTAGTGGGTCCCACATTAAAATAAAGATTAAAATTTGATTGCGTGCGAGTTCCCCCGTGAATGTAACAGTGAAATTTTTGGTGGAGGCGTCGGTTAACCACTGACACTAAAAGGCTTCTTACTGTCTATACGCGGGAAGTAAATATTTTTTTTTAAGTTTAATCGACAATACTTAAAATATTTTTATTCTATTCTTAAAGAAAACTATTGTCGTTCTCTTCGCGCGAAGCCCGGCCATCGGATCGCCGCGGCACGCGAGTGATTGTGCTATAGATAAGGTGACGAGTTTTACGTCACCACAATAAGATAACGCGCAAATTTTTTTTTCCTTCTCTATTTTTCTTTTTATATTATAACTTGATTGAAAAACATTATTTGAATAAATTAATACTAATGATGATAAATTAAGTGCAGGACAAAGATAAAAAATAAATAATGTATATAAGTAATATATATATAATAAATAAATAATACTAAAATGGAAAAAAATAAATGTGTAAATAAAGATAAGCCAAAATAAATGTGAACCTGCGATCGTCGCCCATTCCCTTTATGATCGTTTATGATTGTTGTGTAAGTGTTAGTGAAAAAATAAATGAAAAATAAAATAAAAGAGTAAATAAATAAAAAAATAAAAGAAAAATGCGCGAAAATAAAGTAAATTAAGTGAAAAAATGAAATAAAATATATTGTATATAAATGCGAATGTAACGTCGGTGCATGACCTCCGTTTTTTTTGTGTTTTTTTAGCCGAAAAGTTCTCTACTAACACAACAATCCCCTCCACAACCTACTCGACGCACTCTCCACTGACGTAGACCATTGGGAAACTCAACCAAAGCTTAAACCAAGAGTTGAATAGCCGCTCTCATTAAACTCAGTCGCACACATGTCATAATAAAATATCATCATCATAATAAAATGAAATCGCTAAATCAGTCAATACCAATTTCATTGACATTTGACACACAAATTCACGCAAGGTAGTCTTTTTTATAGCGTAATTTAGAACATCGCGCAATCATCTGGAATGTCATGAATTCTTGTAATACACTCAAAATAATTTTTTTTTTATAATTAATAAGATAAAAATAAGTAATTTATTAAATGAATTAAAAGAAATAATTAATTTAAATTAACCATTCAACGATCTTAATTATTACTATTTCACTAGAATAGAATGATAGTCCGCAACCAGCAATTTTATTTTATAAACCAAATTGTACAACAAGAAATTGTATTAATAATTATATTTTGTAATCAAAATTATAAATAATAATAGAAATTTCAATATAAATTTACAATCATTTATTTAATAATTATTTTAAACAAGTACTCCTCCACAACAGTTCATTAATTAAAAATTATAACTTTTAAAGAATGACTATTAAAAAATATCATTATTTTCTCCTTTGTAATAATAAAACACTTATAGCAATCTTTTCTTTATTATTTAAATACTCATTCTTTACCTAATTATGTAAAATACGACGAAAAACTTCGTTCTGTTGTAATACGCGTTAAACCTTACATACCATTTACATTAACATAATTTTATTGTAAAAACTCTGTAAAAACGGTTCATTTCTCTCTCTCTAACTCTCTCTCTCTCTAACCGAGAAGCCGCCCGGAAGAGGGGGGCCTGAAAAACTCGGCCTCTCCCCGAATTTCCCGGTCAAAGAAGGAATTTGCTGAGTAGCTTCTCCAACGCAGTTAAATACGGCACCAAATGATCACCAGGTAGCAGACCTCAGGCAGCACTCGAGGATCACGTACTACGCAAAACATTATTACGGAAATATTACTACGGAAACATTACTACGGAAATATTACTACGGAAACATTACTACGGAAATATTACTACAAGGAACATTACTAAGGAACAAGTTATACTACTACAAGCAAGCAAGGTATTATCACTACGAGCAGATCGTAAGCAACTACAAGGAAATTACTAGGAAGCCACTACGAACCAGCTACGCCAAACAGACTATTCAATTTTATAAATAAGAAGAAGAAGACGAGAAGTCAACCACAGCAAGAGATAGATAGATGGATAGAATGTTTATTCGTATGTGTATACAAAATATAATACAAAAAATTATTTTAATATTTATAAAAAAAAATATTGCACGTGATATCACAGTCAAAGAAACTAAAAACTAATAAAGCTAAAGTAAATTTTGTCAATAAAAACAATAAAACAAGTGATATCGCGGATAATTAAATACAACAAATACACATACAATTCCAATTAAAAACAATCACAAACATGCAACGCACAATAAATAAATAAATAAATTAACATAAATATAAATAAATAAAATATAAATAAAATAACACAGAGACTCTACTGATTGAGTTCAAGGTAGTGTCTCTTGACCGCTTTTTTAAACCCACTGAGAAACGAGATGTTACGTATGTCAGTAGGCAGAGAGTTCCATAAATGCGCACCTTGAACTTGGAAAGAGCGCTTTCCAGTCTCAGTGCGCATCAGAGGAGCAACGAGTTCCTTAGTTTTACCCCTAAGAGGTCCCCTGGGCACAAATCTAGAGAAAAGACTCTCTAGATAGTCAGGAACACGGATGCATATGATTTTGTACATAAGTACAGCCATAAAATAGTGTCTCTTCATATCAGTATGCAGCCAACCCAGAGAGCCCCGATAAAGAGAAACATGGTCGTCCCCCCTTAGACCCTTCACGTATCGAACACAGGAATTTTGTAAGACTTGCAGTCGATTACATTGCTCTTAAGAAGCATCCAGCAAGACCACCGCAGTAGCCCAGGTGAGGAAATAGCAGCGCCTCAGCAAGCATCTTACGCAGCTCTTGAGAGGTATATTTCCAAAAGAAACGAAGATTATATAACACTCTATCAAATTTCTTAGTTAAATTATCAACATGGGGTTTCCATGATAGTCTTGAATCTAAAATCATCCCAAGGCTGGTTACAGTGTCGGAAAAGGGGATGTAGACACCATCTCCAAGATCAACAACAGTTAGCTTATCACAAAGTTGGTTAACGAATCTTTGGCAACCAAAATAAATAGCCTTAGTTTTACTTGTATTGAGTCTTAAAGAGGCATCCACGGCCCAATCCGAAACTGCTTTAGCTGCCCGCCTAAGCTCTGATATCCCCCCATCAAGACAGTCTATAGAAGTTTGAATATATATTTGAAGGTCATCTGCATACAATATATGCTAAATGTTTCTAGTGTCGAGTGCGTCACGTAAGTCGTTAATATATAAGCAGAAGAGAAGGGGTTCCAAGACAGATCCCTGTGGCACACCAAGATTCGTACTCAGCCAGTCAGAGTTGCCATCTGAGGTAGTGCTAACTGCTTGCCTTCTATCTGATAAATAAGAATTAAACCACTTGAGAGCTGCCCCGGAAATCCCCATAGTCTGCAATTTTTCAAGTAGTCGCGTCGGTAATATTGTGTCAAAAGCCTTGCTGAAGTCGAATAGAAGAAGTAACGTCACCATTTTTTTGTCGATAACTAGTCTGATATCGTCAGTGAGTTTCAGTAGGGCCGTTTGGGTAGAATGAAATGGTCTGAAACCTGTCTGTAGAGGGCGAGAATGCGAAAAGTTGTCAGATGCCCCCGCAACTGCTCATATGCTAACTTCTCCAGAACCTTTGAAAGAAAGCACAAGATCGCAATCGGTTTGAAGCCCGATGCTGAAGAAGGGTATTTGCATTTTTTTAATGGAATAATTTGTGCTTTCTTCCAAGCCACCGGAAAAAATACCCTTTGCAAAAGAGCAATTGAACAGCCGCACAAAGAATTGTCCTATTATTGGAAGGGATTTGACCACAACCGACTGTGGAATACCATCAGCCCCCCGAGCCCGCGATGAAAAGTGAGAAATTGCGAGAATTACATCGTTTAGGTTAATTTGATTGAAGGCAAAGCCTTCTGTCATTGCATCATTAATAATCCTCTCACGCATTGTCACATCATCGCCACACGGGGATGCCGATACACCCACAAAGTGTTGGTTTAATTCGTCAGGTGTAATGCCATTCAAATCCACTTGATGCCCAGGTAAAAATCCGAGGCTACGTAATTCCTTCCACGTATTATTGTTTGCTAGGGCATCAAACAGTCTGTTGTTATAGTAATTAGTTCTCTCATTCTCCGTCCGTTCGTCTGCTATTAGTCTTATTTTACAAAATTCATCAAATAGTGACTTGTCGTTAGTTCTTCTAAATCGACGGTACAGAGCTTTCCATTTTTTGTACAACCGAAACAGATCCGCATCAACCCATGGAAGCTTACCTTTTTTAGGAGTTACAGTTTTAATGGGAGCTAGTACCTCAATTGCTGCCATTAAGTTGTTGCAGATACTGTTCAGTGCAACGTCAATGTCAAAGTTTATGTCAGTAAAAGACGATCAATCACAGTAAGTTAAAAACGAATTAAGGTCAGCCGGAGAAATATTTTTGAAATTACAATACATAAAAGATTTAAGAGATTGAGTTTGTATATTGCAGTTTGTAGTAACAGTAATAATATTGTGCTTACTGTAAAAGTTCGCTGGAATACTGGCAGCGTCCGTGACAGTATCGTTGTCGTCCACGAAAATCAAGTCAATCCATGTACGAGACGTGGGAGTGTAATGAGTAGGACCATGCTGAACCAGCTGTAGAGAGAGTTCCGCGGATAATTTGCAAACAAATTTAGCATCATCACTCTCCCGGAGAAGATCGGCATTCAGGTCTTCCATAATGATTTTATGACTATAGTTAAAACAGAATGTGCGAAGGTCATTCAAAAAATTTTTATTTTTTTGAAATGGTATTTTAGGTGGTCTGTAAATAACTCCTACTAATAAAGGAGAAGATTTAAGAATTTGTATATTACAAAAAATAAATTCCGGAGTGCAAGGTTTGCCCTCTTGTTCAGTGTTCGACACAGAGAGAATCTCACACTTTAGGTGATTTTTAACATAGAGAGCAACACCTCCACCCCTGACATTTCTATCTTTCCTAAATAGATTAAAGCCACCAATCTAAATGACGTCGTCCGGTACATCTGAGTTCAGCCAGGTCTCAGCCGCTCCGAAAAGGTCATAGGAGGGATCGTCCCGTAGAAATTGACGGACACCCTCAATGTGAGCTCGCAGGAAGTTCACATTGAGAAATCCCGCTCGCAACTCCCCTTTAACTCCCTTTAACTCTCCAGTTGCGCCATTGTGCAATAGTCAATCTGCTCTACTTGTTATATTTTCCTTTTTAGATGCTTTTAATTTAATTTTAGTTTCTTTGTTATTTTTCTTACTTCTCTTTTTATTTTTATTATTAATCGGGATATTTTCACTCAACGCAGTACCTTCGTTTTGTTTATTTTTGTTAATTACATTCTCTGCAGCTTCTTCGCTAATCTCATCTTTGTTTTTAATTTTATTTTTATATTCGTTTTTATTATTATTGTTTATAGCATCTAAAGTTGAATGTAATGCTTGCAATTTATTAATAGAGGTGACTGAATGCACTCGGTCACCCTCTTTTCTCCTGACAAGAAATCTGCCTTGACGATGCCAAATATACTTGAAACCAAGATTCTTGGCTAGAAATTTAATTTGTTTAAATTCATTATATTGATTTTTATTCAGATATTCATTGATAAAGATTTTGCAATTCGCTAATGCAGGAAACCTGACAAGAAATGAGGTTTCTAGATCGGTTGTGCTAAAAGCAGTGACTTTGTGTTTTGCCGCCATTATTTGTGTAATAAGGTCGCAATAGGAGAGTGTAACAAGCAAGGAAGAGACACTCCTCGAACCATCTCCGACCTTTTCTCGAGAAATTACATTAGCCGATAGAACATTCTCCGAGGTGATAGAGGGAAGTACCGTGCTAAGAACAGCCACCGCGTAGTCCATAGGATCAATGTTGGCCGTCGTACAGTCTATTGTGCTAGAGATCACGATGCAACTGGACTCAACACGACACTTGTCCCCACCCTGCAGAGAAAATCTACCACTATTTGCAATCTTCGGAGTTACAGTTGTTATTTCAGGGTTTGCTATACAATCATCTGCTTCTGTGCTCGATTCGGAGTCTAGGTCAGCTTGTGTCAGATCGGAGACGGTCTGCATTACGGTCGCCACGCCAACAGTCAGATTATTAAAATTTTTTTGAATGTCATAAAATTCGGTATTAATTTGTTGCAAAAGGTTATTGTATTGTGTTTTCATGATTTCAGCGACATTTTTTAGAATTTGCAAGAATTTGGTGTTAATATTAGTTACAAGACTATTTTCTAATTTTGTTATTCGCTTATCCAAAGAAGAATTGAATTTAAGTAGCATTGATTGATTTTCTCGAAACTTATTTAATATAACATTTTGATTTTCAATTGTATTTTTAATATTTTTGACTCCTAGTATTAATTGTTGTATTTGCATTTTCAGGTTAGTTAATTTGTTAATTGGCTCAACTAAATTGAGTAATTTATTTAAAGTTGATTGTCCAGAGTCAGCCAAAGAAGTATTTTTGCAAGGAAGTTGATTTTCATTTTTACCTGTTGGCGTGTCAAGCGTGGTGATACTCTTCTGTTTCGATAATACTGGAGTGGAATTTGATAGAAGTACACTACCGTTTACTGTCGTGTTTATATTATCATTTTCAACCGTAGAGTCTCCGTTCTTCCGATTTCCAGTTGTATAACAATTCTCGCATATATAAGTAATAGTCAGTTTTTTGTTAATTAAAATATTGCGAGATATTAATTTGTTGCAAATATCGTGATAATTTTGATTACATTTATAGCAGGTATGAAAAATACCGACTTTACGATTTATTTTCCTGCATTTAAGACAGGCTGACGGAGCCATAATGCAGAGTCAGTAAAAAGTCAATATTTTGTCAGACAAGTCTACGTGTTGTCAGAAAAGTAGAATGACTCAACAGCAGATAAGTAGTAAAACTAACTACTATTCAGACATAAGTCGATTAATAAAATACAATAAAAATTTTGTAAAATATATAAATTAATTAAATTAAAAATTAAAATAAATAACTATGACTAGTCATAAAGATACGACTAGAGAAAAAATAAAATACTTAATTAAACGCCAATTTCTCTCTAGATGTTGTTTGAATAGCGCGCGCTTGGCTGCTCAGCTGGTGATTATTTGACAGCTCCTAGTTCCTCAAACTTAAGGCAGATTTCCATGAAATAATGACGGCGATGGAATAAATTTTCAAAATTTAGCGGATAAACGCGGCGTAGAGGAGATAACCTCAAATTTTCAAGTTAGATTTTGAATTTTTCACGGTATTTTCAAGGCAGTCAAATAGATTTCATGTATAAAATATATACATAAATTGATGCTCCGAAAAATACCTTTTTGCTGCAACATAAAACTCACAGAAAAAACGTTAGTAATTATGTAAAATTGTTAAATATTAGAGGAGCGTAAAATAGTAAACAGTGCTACTCACCAAAGAGAGAGAGAGAGAGAAAGAGAGAGAGGACTGGACACCACTGCCTAATACCTTCAATAAAGAGAGTAAGTTTTAATTTTAAAATTGCTTTACATATTCTTTTCTCCACATCTATCTCAATCCTCCAACAGAGTTTTTGGCCGAAAAGCGGCCTAATATTCTGAACCTAAGTCACTTTGGTAGGACCTCATCCAAAGTAGGGCTCGAGCCTGCTTCCGATTTAGGAATAGAGGCTCTTGCAACTGCTCAATCCTGAACTACACACCTCTCCTAAGAACTCTCACGATTATCCTATGCCAATCCGAGCCCATAAGCTTCACTGCTTAGGCTCAAAAACGGCAAAAATTGCAGTATTGACTAAAATCAGTCAAAAAGTAGCGCTACCGACGTTACACGAAAGAAAATAAAGAAAGACAATAAAAGAAAATAAAAGAAAATTAAAGAAAATAAAAGAAGAAATAAAATAAATGAAATAAAAGAAAAATAATAAAAGAAATGATAAAATAAGCGAATACATAAAAGAAAAGAGAAATGCGTTAAAATAAAGAAAGAAAATAAAAGAATAAAATAAAAGAATAAAATAAAAAAAAGTGAATAAAATAATAAAATAATATGTTATAAATGAATAATATGAAATCAAGAATATGAACATAAAGTTAAGGAGAATAATACATAAAATGACTGAAAATAATGTGTTTTGTATGAAAACGCGATAATAATAAGAAAAAAAAAAAATTAATAAATAATTGTTGCGGAAGGTAAATTAAATAAAGTGATGTATAAATTGTGAAAAATGAGTGACAAGTGGGATCAAGTATTTGTAAATGGAGTAAATTAACAGTCTGAAATCAGTGGAAAAAATTACTGTTATAGAGTGAAGTGAGACGATTGTTTAGGTATATATAAAAAGAAAAAAAAATTAGGTCCCAAAATGTCGCAATCAGCGGCTGCTAAATATATGAGAAAGTCGAAGGCATTTGTACAGAAGTGGATACAGCGATATAAAGTGGCTAAAAATGTCGATGATTTACCAGAACGTGGCTCGATAGGAAAAGTGAACAAAAAAGATGAAAAAAAAATAGTGAATCTGTTTTCGCGGAATCCTGCTTTAACACTGCGGCAAGGACAAGCAAAATTAATGGCAAAAGGTTTAGATATATCCTACGAAACTATCCGAACCCATCTTCGTACTCATCATCTAAAATGGCGCAACACAATGAAGAAGCCTTTGTTGACGCAACCGAAACAGTCACCGAAGAGTGGGAAAAACGTAAAACAGATTGAAAGTACAGAATATGTAATAAATGAAATTAAAAAAGCAGTAGAAAGAAGTAACAAAAGAAATGAAGAAAGATGGACGGAGATGATGACTGAAATAAGATTATTGAGAGAAAAACATGAAACGAAAAGAAGGAAATGGAAAAAGGAAAGAGAAGAGTTATGTGCTAGAATAAGCAGGATAGAAAAGGAAAAAGAAAGAAAGGAAAAAGAAGATAAAAGAAAAAACATAGTAATAAAGGGAATGAACTTTGGAAATGAAGATTTAGAAAAAACAGTAAGTGATTTCTTGAAAGAAAAAGTAAATGTGGCTACAAAGATCGTAAAAGCACATAACATTAAAATTAGCGAAAATAAGAAAATAACAATAGCTGAAGTTAAAAGTGTTAACAAGAAAAAAGAAATAATGATAAATAATAGGAGGTTAGGTATGGAAAAAATTTACATAGAAGATGATATGACAAAAAAGTATTTACCCAAGGTATTTAATTGGAAATGCGAACCAGCAACGAGAGAAAAAGTGAAAGGTCGTGCGATGGGGGGAATTATAACGGGAGTGAGAAAAGAATTAAAAGAAATGGAGGATAGAAGTGGTGAAAAAAATATAGCTATGAGGAAAATAAAATTAAATAATGAACTATAGAAAGTAGTAACTGTATATAGTAGAGATATTGAAAAAACATTGCGGAGTTTGAAAGGAAGTGTAAAAGAAAAAGAGGAAAGATACTTGATAATAGGTGGAGATTTTAATGCGAGAACTGATATAGAGGGGGGCATAATTCAAAGTGAGGTTAAAGAAAGATACACAGGAAAATCAAAGTACAAAGTAATTAATAAGGAAGGTGCACTATTACTACAGGGATTAAGTGAAAGAGGATGGATGATCGTAAATGGATGTGATGAAGTGATGGAAACAGGAGAGTGGACATACATAGGGGAAAGGGAAAGCTCAGTGAAAGATTATGTGATAGTCAATTTTGAGGCTGTAGATAAAGTTAAAAGGTTAATAGTGGGAGATAGAAGTGAATCAGATCATATGCCACTAGTTGTGTCTATAGTTGGGGAAATAAAGAAATGTAAAATAAATAAGGAAGAAAGCATATTAAAAAGAAGCGACTGGACTGAGGATGGAATAAAGCACTATTATGAAGAATTAGGGGAATGGAGTAGTAAAAAGTCAGATAAGAATGAAATTTGGATAGAGTTAAAAAAAAAAATCTGCAACACAAGAAAAATGATAGAAAGGTGGAGAAAAAAGTGGGTATTAGGTCAAAGGAAGTGGCACAGTAAGGAATGGAAAGAAAGGAAGAGATTAGTCAGAAAAAAATTAGGAGAATATAAATATGAACAAATAACAAGAATGCAATATTTAAAGGGGAAAAAAGCGTACAAAGAATGGTTTAAGGAATACAAAGGTGAATATGAAAAGAAGGAAGAAAAGAAAATAGAATCCATAACATCAGAAGCAGAAGTCTGGAAGTATATAAACGAAAGAAGAAATAAAAGAGAAAGCATAGAAGAAAGTATACAACTGAAGGACTGGAAAAAGCATTTTATGGAAAGTTTAGAAGCAACAGAAAGGAGGGTAGTTAAAAGCCTAAAGGAGACAGATAGTATTATAGAAGATAATGAGGAAGAAGATAAAAAGGAAGAAGAGTTTTACAGGCAGATTATGAGATTAAAAAGAGGAAAAGCAGTAGGGGAAGACAGCATTGAAAATGAGGCTTGGATAAATGCAACTCCACGAATAGCAGAATCTTATAAACAGATAATAAGGTTACTTTGGAAAGAGGGGGGGTCTATTGAAGGTTGGAAAACAGGGGTAGTAACTCCGGTGTTTAAGAAAGGAGAAAGGACGGAAGTGAAAAATTATAGAGGTATAACGATAACGGATACGACATACAAGCTATACGCAAGTATATTAAACGAAAGGCTGAAAAATGTGATCAAAGATAAGTTAAGCGAAACGCAATTCGGACTTAGAGAAAATAAGGGGGCCATGAACTGCGTTTATGTTTTAAATTATTTAATAAGTAGAGAAATAAAGAAAAAAGGAGGAAAACTGTATGTATTCTTTGGGGATCTTAAAGGAGCGTTTGATAAGGTAAATAGAGAAAAATTAAAAATATGTATGAAAAAAATAGAAATAACCTTAAAATTAAGAAACAGTATTTTGGAAAATTATGAGGAAACTAAAAACAGGTTAAGAGTTAATAATGAAGTATCGGCGAAATTTTGGAAAACAAAAGGTGTTAGATAAGGGTGCCGACTTAGCCCAACATTATTTAATATATATATATATATATATATATATATATATATATATATATATATATATATATATATATATAAAGGACTTAGAGGAGACACTAAAGGAAGGTGAGCCTCTAGAAGGGATATCGGTGGGAGAGATGAGAATATGGTCAATTAGTTATGCAGATGATATTGCACGATAGCAAGAAGTGAGGAAGAATTAAAATATATGGTGGAAAGATTTAGAAAATATATAGTGTTAAAAGACTTGGAAATCAGTCCGGAAAAATCAAAGGTGGTAGTATTTGAGATAGGTAAAGGATCCTCTATGTTTAAAAGAGAATGGAAATGGGGAAAGGTTAAAATAGAGGAGGTTAAAGAAATAAAATATTCAGGTTTCATTCTACAAAAAAACGGCGAATGTGACAAGCATATCAAAGAACTCAAAAAGAAACAAGAAATAATAATGAAAAAAACATGGGGGATAGGAGAACAAATATTTAAAAACTGATATAATAGAAGAATAAAATTATATACGTCACTAGTAGAATCGGTAGGTTTATACGAAGCGGAAGTCTGGGGATGAAAAAAAAAGAATAGAGATAGATAGGGTAAAGACGAAATATTTAAAGTGGGTACTAGGATTACAAGGAACGACAGCAGATTATGTAGTAACGGAGGAAACAAAGGAAATGACAACAAGTCTAAAAGCAATGAAAAGGGCAGTAAAATATGAAATGAAGGCGAGAAAATCAGATAAAAAACTGGTAATAGAATGTATAAAAGAAATTGATAGAGCTGAAAGCAGGGATGCAATAGGAAAATGGGAGCAAGATAGGAAAAAATGTTGGAAAAATGTTGACTTAGATAAAAGGGAACGAGATAAAATAACCAACGAAAGTACAAAAATAATTAAATTGTTATGTGATAATAGGGCAGAAAAGGATAGGGAAAAAAGAATAATAAAAATAGAAAAGTCAAAAAGTTGTGTAAGATACAAAAATTTGTTAACAGAAAGTACACCAAAGTACTTATCGGCAAATTTAAAAGGGGAAGAGAGAAAACTGCTTGCCAGATTTAGAGTAGGAAATAAAGAAAGGTCGAATATGTATTGGAAAAAAGAGGAAGAGAAAAAGTGTAGGATTTGTGGGAATGGTTTTGAAACTTTGGAGCATATATTAAAAGAATGTAAGAAGGAATTAAGGAGCGATAAAGATATAATGGATGTATTAAATGAAGGTGCGAGGGGCCTGCCAACATTAAAAACAATAATAAAAGAAAGAATGAACCAGAGAGAAGTGAAATAATAGTAATTAAATCAAAAAGAAGTTTGAAAAAAAAAAAAAAAAAAAAAAAAATTATATTTATTATACACTAATAAAAAGACTATATTTAGTATATACTAGTGAATTATATTTATTATATACTTGTATGTTTTTGGATTATGAGTACAAGGACTTACTCTAAGTCGATTTTTGCAACAATGAATGTATGAGTTATGTCGTTTCGTTCCAATGGATAGCGTTGAACTTGTCGTCTAGAGTTAGTTGGTACGATGTTATCAGTAACACGCGGTTTCATATTTATGCCGACTTGCCGCACTTTTAACAGCCGTGTGCTAAGATTATTGGTAAAATAATTGGAATATTATATATAAAATACATCCCTGAGAATCATCATCCATCATTTGTATGTTGATTAACTATACAGTTTCCCTCATTACGACTGTTATTTTTACCTATTATTAAACATTATGCGTAAAATTTTATATATATTATATTATATTATCTATTACACATACACATACTTATGTACATTTATTACAGCTCTATTAGTATATAAATTTAATATTTTATTATTGTATATATACATACATTTACCACGTTTTTATCACTATATATATATATATATATATACATTCTGTCAAAGAAGTACCGGGAATTGTCGATTTAAATCTGGCGGGGCAATTTAGGCAGGTAAATTTTTTTTCAAGGTTGTGTGACGTGGTGTTTTTTTGCACCAGTCACATGAGGAGGCCAAAGCATAGCTTATGCGCCTTCTCGTAGCTGAAATATCCCCCCTTTTACAATCTTGGCAGCCTCGCAGGACTGCCACGCGTGATCCTAACTAACAGCCACGCAGGGCTGTACATACGTTACCTTCACCAGGTACATGGGCTTCAAGCTCAAGTAAAGGCTCCAGCGAGGAGCCAGTCTCAGGAGCCCATGAATAGTCGTGGCAGTGCTCGCACACACTGCAGCAGGTCCCATTTCCATGCTCCTTCCTGTCCTTGTAGTGATCCCCGTACCTGCAACCTCCCAGACGGTAATTAAATACAGAAGAAAATAGTGGTAGCAGCTGCACTTTGGAAGGAAGTACAAGCTGCCACACAACATCAAAGGAAAGTGGAAGAGGAGGTTAGAAAGCAGGCAAAACATAGAAGCACAGCATTTGAGTGCAAGTAAATACGCACCTGGAGGTATCTGATAGTGTTGCCTCGCTGCCGCTGCAAGCAGGCTATAGCTGTCACCGACACCGCTGCTTAGCTTTCTTAACCGCTCATCGTCTGAGTCGCAGCTGTTGACCCGCAGTACGGCCGCACCTGAAACAGAAAGAAGATAGACAAATTAGTCGACGCCTACCATCTATGGAACGCGTCGACTTACCTTGATCCTCCGTACATCTGAGGTAGATTCTCGCAGCTCCAGGGAATACACAACAACACTGGCACTCGCGAGCGGATAACCTCAACGCGCGCTGCTGGCGAGCAGTAATATCAACTGCCGACAGCTCTGAGCGCGCGCGGCGGCTGTGTTGCGTAACGTACTTACACGTACGTTGCGCCGGCGCAGAACGATCATCAAAAAGCCGCGCTCGTGAAAGTGCCACGCAATAAGCTTCTCTTTCACTCCGTTCGGGTCCGTTGTAGCAAAAAAAGTAGCAAGCAGTCGACACTCCGTTCTGGATAATCGAAGCCAGCAGTCGCGAACGAATAAACTTTTGTAAAACTAGCGAGCGAGCGTCCGTATAGTACCCGTGAGCGTGTTGGAGTATCTAGTGAGTGCCAAGGTGCAGTGGCAGCTGCCAGGAGGCACAGCTTTCCTAAATCGTCCCCGTATCCTTCCCGGCTGCGTGTGTGTGACTGCGTCGCGTGTTACGCGCCATTTTCGGCCGTTGTATAAGCTGAATGCCCGCGACCGCTCTAACCGTGAGTTAGCCGCGCAGAGTATTTGCCGCACAAGAAACCGCGCTACACGATTGTAGCTGGCGCCCTGGGCTCGCGTAAAAACGCGATAAATTATTGTATTCTGTGATCTTAGTTTAAATAAACGTATGTGCTCGTGTGCTAAATTTTTAAATCAGTCGTTTAACTAGTAAGCAAGCAACCCGCTTCCCCGCTCCCCCCCCCCCCCCTTTACATTTGTACGCCACCCTGATCCCCAGTGGCGTTACAGTTGGTACAATCGTCCTTAATGACTATGCCAAGTTTCAGGTGATTACGTTGAACAAAGAATTTGTTTAAAATTTTATGTTGCGAATGAAATTTCGTATGCCGATGCATTGAAAATGTTGCAAAAGGCTTTTGGTGATAAAGCACTATCGAAAACCCGTGCGTATGAGTGGTACAAAGCCTTCAAGGAGGGTCGTGAAGTCGTCGAAGACTTGCCTCGTTCCAGACGCCTATCGGCGGCTTCGACCGCAGATAACGTCGATAAAATTAAGGAAATTGTGCTTGAAAACCGTTATACCAGCTTGAGAGAGATAGCACATGAACTTGAGATATCCCACGAGTCCACACGTACGATTTTAATTGATATTTTGGGCATGAGAAAGGTGGCAAGACTCGTTCCAAAAAAGCTTAATTTTCTTCAAAAACGCTATCGCAAACAGGTCGCTTCGGACATGCTGGATCGCGCCAATTCTGATCCCGCATTCATGGAATGCATCATAACTGGTAACGAAACGTGGGTGTACGAGTACCATATGCAAACAAGCCAGCAAGCATCGGAATGGGTGTGAAAAAACGAGCCGAAACCGAAAAAACCACGCCAAAGCCGCTCAAAAGTGAAGGTAATGCTCATTGTTTTCTTCGATATCCGTGGCGTGGTGCACTACGAATTCGTTCTAAAGAGTCAGGCGGTAAACAAAGAGTATTACCTAGGCGTTATAAAACGTTTGCGTGAGCGTATCCGTAAAAAGCGGCCAAATTTGTTGGCGAACAACTCGTGGATTTGGCACGACGATAACGTGCCGTCTCACCAAGCTACGATTGTGACCGACTTTCTCGCCAAAAACTCAACGAACACGCTTGAACAACCACCGTATTTACCGGATTTGGCTCCCTGTGACTTATTCCTCTTCCCAAAACTTAAATTGCTGCTCCGTGGCACCCGTTTTCAGTCGATTGAAGCCATAAAACAAAATACGGCGCGCAAGCTAAAGGCCATCCCGGAAAGCGCCTATAAAAAATGTTTCGATGATTGAAAGTGCCGTTGGCATAGACGTATCGGAGCAAATAGAGCCTATTTTAAAGGTGATCCAATAAATTTTGATTATTAAACGTATAAATGTTGTTTTAATTTAAAATTCGCGGTACTTCTTTGACAGACAGTATATATATATATATATATATTGTAACGCCACTGGGGATCAAAGTGGCGTACAAATGTAAAGGGGGGGGGGAGCGGGGAAGCGAGTTGCTTGCTCACTAGTTAAACGACCAATTTAAGAATTTAACACGGACACATACGTTTATTTAAGCTAAGATTACGGAATACAATAATTTATCGCGTTTTTACGCGAGCCCAGGGCGCCAGCTACAATCGTGTAGCGCGGTTTCTTGCGCGGCAAATACTCTGCGCGGCTAACTCACGGTTAGAGCGGTCGCGGGCGTACAGCATACGAAACGGCCGAAAATGGCGCGTAACACGCGACGCGGTCGCACACACGCAGCCGGGGAGAATACGGGGACGATTCGGAGAAGCTGTGCCTCCTGGCAGCTGCCACTGCACCTTGGCACTCACCAGATACTCTAACACGCTCACGGATACTATACGGACGCTCGCTCGCTAGTTTTGCAAAAGTTTATTCGTTAGCGACTGCCGGCTTCGATTATCCCGAACGGAGTGTTGACTGCTCGCTAATACTGACTTTTTGCTAACACGGACCCGAACGGAGTGAACGAGAAGCTTATTGCGTGGCACTTTCGCGAGCGCGGCTTTTTGATGATCGTTCTGCGCCGGCGCAATGTACGTGTAAGTGCGTTACGCATCGCAGCCGCCGCGCGCGCTCAGCGCTGACGGCAGTTGATATTACTGCTCGCCAGCAGCGCGCGTTGAGGTTATTCGCTTGCGAGTGCCAGTGTTGTTGTTGTGTATTCCCTGGAGCGGCGAGAATCTACCTCAGATGTACGGAGGATCAAGGTAAGTCGACGCGTTCCATAGCTGGTAGGCGTCGACTAATTTGCCTATATTCTCTTTGTTCCAGGTGCGGCCGTACTGCGGGTCAACAACCACGGCTCGGACGAAGAGCGGTTGAGAAAGCGAAGCAGCGGTGTCGGGGACAGCGATAGCCTGCTTGCAGCGGCAGCGAGGCAACACTATCAGACACCTCCAGGTGCGTATTTACTTGCACTTAAATGCTGTGCTTCTATGTTGTGCCTGCCTTCTAGCCTCCTCTTCCACTTTCCTTTGATGTTGTGTGGCAGCTTGTACTTCCTTCCAAGGTGCAGCTGCTACTACTATTTTCTTCTGTATTTAATTACCGTCTGGGAGGTTGCAGGTACGGGGATCACTACAAGGACAGGAAGGAGCATGGAAATGGGACCTGCTGCAGTGTGTGCGAGCACTGCCACGACTATTCATGGGCTCCTAAGACTGGCTCCTCGCTGGAGCCTTTACTTGAGCTTGAAGCCCATATACCTGGTGAAGGTAACGTATGTACAGCCCTGCGTGGCTGTTAGTTAGGATCACGCGTGGCAGTCCTGCGAGGCTGCCAAGATTGTAAAAGGTGGGATATTTCAGCTACGAGGAGGCGCATAAGCTATGCTTTGGCCTCCTTATGTGACTGGTGCAAAACACCACGTCACAATATATATATATATATATATGTGTATACAGGGTGGTCCATTTTATTCTATCGGTCGAAAAAACTTCAAAAGGAGATGGTTATATCCAAAAATTTTTCAGACAAAAGTTGTAGGGGTTGAAAAGGGTCGTCCAACGCTGACCTTGGTGTTAACCTTGAGGTGAAATTTAAAGGTTATTTGAGGGTCAAATCGCGAATTTTATATGAGAACCCCAATTTTTTATTCGAGGCTCTGATTCTGCGTCGAAAAATATGAAAGTTTTGTCTTAAACAATTTTTTCGATGCGTGACAAATGGCGCTGTAATCGGCAGTTTTAATCTATCGATGCGAATATCTCAACAACTACGCATATGAAAAAGTAGAAAAGGAAAGTTTGGTCATCTGGATAGGGATCATCTAATGACACCACAATCAACCCCCCCCCCCTCTAACCCTTGTATAGAGCGGTTTCAACTTAAAAATCTGAAATGAGTACCCAAATTTTATATTGCCGATTCTGATTCTGCGTCGAAAAATATGGAAATCTTTTTCGAAACATTTTTGAGATTTGTGACAGATGTCGCTGAAATCGACAAAATTAATGCGTACGAAAATCGTTACCAAATTAGAATTCCTCGAGAAATACACATCGTGTTCTGCAAATTAGAATTCTGTGTTCGTCGCAAACAGAAGGCTCTCAAGAAGCAAGAGAAAAGGAACGCGTGCAAGGCAAAATGACCGAACTAGACTACTAGACGCGGGAAGAAGCTAGCTAATCTAGCCTCAACTTAGTTATTCTGCGATACGATACACGCTTATTTTGAATGCTGGCACGTACCGTATCTTCCCGTCTAGCACCGTTGCTATACCGAAATACGATATTGCTTATGCAAGCGGCGAAAGCGCGTGAAATCTGAATACGCACGGAGTACGGAATGCTCTCCGTGACACCCACCTTCCAGAAATCGCTTATTTTCGGATAAGCAGATTCTGCCATGCTCTGCGCGTCTCGGGCTGCCAGGATATAAAGGAGTAAAGGGAAAAGAAAAAAAAAACGAGTCGTAACTATGATAAAATTTATTTGTGGGCCCGTCTGGCCGAGTACCGCTAATGGAGCCCCTTCTGCGGGCACTTCTTCGGGTCAGCGACCTCGCGTTGCCCGCACGTTGGACGCTTCCTGCGGGTCTTCGGGGCCGCTTCTGCCGTTGCTGTCGATGTTGTTGAAGGGGCGCTGGGTGAAGGCGCTGATGGTGAAGGCGGGCTTAGCCATGCGCTCCCTCTCGAGAGCGGCACGTTCCGCTTCGCGGGGCTCTTGGGTGGTCCTCTGTGCGCGCTCTTGAAGTTGCCGGGCCTCTTTGAGGAGCAGAGTGGCCTCTTTTTTCTTGCGCGAGTCCTCGTGCCTCCTCCACCGGTGCTCCTCGATCGCGGCCGTCTCGGCCTTACGGGCTTCCGCGAGACGCAAGGCCACTTGCCTGCGTACAAGGTGGCCCGAGGCCCAGCACGGAGGTACTCGTAGAGCACCTGAAGAGTGCGCCTCTCCCGGCGGGTCACTTTGCAAGCCGCTCTACGGGCCGACAGGAGTCCCAGCTTCACACACGGCCACCGAGCGGTGATGTCGCTCGGCAGCTCTTGCCACTAGTACTCCTTGTACTGGGTGGCAGCGTTCTTTATCTCGGCCCGCAGGTGCTCCGGACCAGGCGGGCGCAGGATATCGGTGGCAAACCCAAAAGGTAGGTCCAGTGCACGATAATCAGCGATCCCGACGCGACGAGAGACTGTCAAGTCCTCCTCGTCGTCATCCAGCTCTAGAATGACGACAGCCTCCCGCTGTTCTTTCTGTCACCTGTCCTTTTCTTCCTGTGCCTGCACCCTCTTGGTGGCGATCGTCAGTGCCGCGAGGACGAGGTCGTCTACCACCTCGCCCAGTTGTACGTTGATTAGGGCGGCCACCAGTCGATCCAGGTTATCCAGGGTTAGTCTCCATCGCTATGGTCTTCTGTTGTTCTTCCTGCAACAGAGAAAACTCAAGCTTACCCAAATCGACGGAATTAAGAAAGGCTTAAAAAAAAGGAAAGAGAGAAAAAGAAAAAGAACGAAAAAAAGAATAAAGAAAAAGATGGGTGTCAGAAGACGCTCGGCGGGGTGTGAGGCAAGTGAGTTGGCGGTAGCACCAATATCGCGATGCGCGGGAAATCAATCGCAGATTGTGAGCAGTGCAAACCGAAGGGAGATCATGTGCGATTTTTTGTACCTCTTGGTCTGCCCCGACCGCATTTCTGGGGGCTTCGCACACTTGCGTCTTTCCGCGGCTGACCCCTTCTTCTTCTATGCTGAGGGTCGGCCCCAAACGTGTCGCATTCAGGTTCAACGGGCTCCGCTGAGCCTTCGCTCGTCAGCTGAGGCTCTAACGCAGAAGCCAGGGCGCTCGCTAAAGGCGGATCGTTCGTCGCCTGATCTTCTCTCGGCGATTGGGGCTCCTGGCGTATATCGTCAGGGTCATCATCGTCTTCTTTGGACGCACGCCCACCGTAGTACGCCTTGAGGTGCTCCGCATGGACCAGACTTTAAGCTCGCCTCGTTCGCTTACAAGCTTAAAGCAATTGGAGCCCCGAGCCTCCACTATCCGGTATGGACCGGTAAATTTCGGCGCTAATTTGGCCGTAACGTCTCAAGCGGCTGAGGAGAGTATACGATTCTGCTTTCAGATGCGATCTCCAACCTTGAACAGTACCTTTCGTCTCTTGTTGTCTTAGAGGTTAGCCTGCCTGGACTGCGCTTCGCGGCGCGAGCTAGAAGCAGCAGGAGGTTTTGCATCCTCGCGCTCCATGCCTCTCTGCTCTCTGTCGGTCGCCTTGCGCTTTTGAAGGCGCCTAGCAGTCCCAGGGGGCGTCGGCTGCCAGCCGTAATTGAGCATCGCAGGGCTCAGGCCGGTTGAGCTTAGCTCAGCCGACTTCAAGGCGAAGACGAACTCAGGGAGATGCGTATCCCAAGAGTTATGGTTGTTTGCGATATAAGAGACAATCATCGTCTTGAGGGTCCTGTTCACTCGCTCTACTGAGTTGGCTTGCGGATGGTAAAGCGGGGAATTCGTGTGGTGTATTCTCGCTGCCTCTAAATATTCCTTAGTCGCTTGGTTTTCAAACTCCGTGCCGTTATCCAAGAGAAAGACCTCCGTACCCGGTTGATGTTCGGACCGCGGCTTATAGGCTATCTCTGGCAAAAGCGTGGCTTGTGTTGAGGGAGGCGGAGGGTAGGGTTTGCGGCACTTCAAAGTTTATTTCGCTTCTACCGCTAGGTCGAGCAGCGTCTCGACGCTGTCGACCTTTATCCGCCGGACCATCGATTGCAGCTCTGGCCGCAAATTACGGTGCAGCATGTCAAGTTGCTGGTCTTGGCTGGGCATGGGGAAGAACTTGCGCATTATTGCGATGAGGCACGTGATATAATCGCGTACCAGCTCATCCACCCCTTGCGTCCGACTGTTTGCCTCAGACGCGAGCCTCTGTTGGAACCTCCTGGAGGTTCCATACCAGCGTCTCACTGCTGCCTTAAAGTCGGCCCCGCAAGACCACTTACTCTTTCAATTGCGGTGCCAAGTCGCCGCATTGTCAGTGAAGAGTTCTGATAACGACGATAGAACTTCTTCTTCGGACAGGTTTGCCAGAGTTCGGCAGTCTTCTAGTCAAGCCAAAAATACATTAATATTCTAATTCTTGGCTCTAGAGAAGCGGATTTGCCATTTCCGTACAATTTGGATGATATCCCCTGACGATTGCCGCGTTGTGTGCCCGATAAACGTTTCGGGGCCTCCAATTCTTGCGGGGTAAGCTGAGTTGCTGTTCGGAGCGGAACTTGCTGTCGGACAGCCTCCCCTCTTCTCAGACACGCAAAGCTGTGCTTGGCGTGCCGGACGAAGGTTAGGGGTTGCCTGTGGATGAGCACGTAGAGGTGTACTCCCCGCCATAGGCTCATCTGCGTAGTGGCATGTGTAAGTGTCGGCGAATTACACAATTGCAATCGCTTTACACGAGCACTAACTTTTACACAAATATCACAGAGAAAATAGTCGACGATTACAAGTTCGCGATTTTTCTTTTTCTTATTATTTTTATTTATAAAATTTTGACTTATTATTGATTTGCGCGTGAGAAGGTAAGAAAAAACATCTGCGCGTTATCTTATCGCGGTGACGTGAAATTCGTCGCTGAATTCGTAACGCGATCACTCGCATGCTTCGGCGACCGACAGCCGGTCTTTGCGCGGAGAGAACTACATTAGTTCTCTTTAAACATAAAATAACGCCTTATGTACACTCTGACAAAAAAATATCCGGAAATTTGAAATAAAACGACAAAATATTAAACTTCTTCAATATTTATTAAATCTCCTTCGAAATATGCTCCATTTGAAGCGATACACATGTGCCAACGTTTTTTTTTAACATGGAAACATTTTTTATAGGCGCTTTCAGGGATGGCCTTCAGCTCCTTCTGCGAATTTTCTTTTATGGCGTCTATGGAGTCAAATCTGGTTCCCCGGAGCGGTAATTTCAGTCTGGAGAAAAGAAAAAAGTCACACAGAGCTAGATCAGGTGAATAAGGTGGCTGGTCGATGGTATTTATCGAGTGTTTGGTCTTAAAATCGTTAATAATCGTGGCTCGATGAGATGGTGCGTTATCGTCATGCAAAATCCACGAATTGTTTTGCCACAAATCCGGCCGTTTATGGCGAATATTTTCACGAAAACGTCTCAAAACAGTTAAATAGAAGTCCTTATTGACTGTTTGACGTTGCGGAACGAATTCATGATGAACCACACCACGAATATCGAAGAAAACAATAAGCATCGTCTTGATTTTCGAACGACTTTTGCGAGGTTTTTTCGGTTTCGGCTCATTTTTTTCCACCCATTCCGATGATTGTTGGCTCGTTTGTGTATCGTATTCATTGACCCATGTCTCGTCACCAGTTATGATCCGTCCCATGAACGTGGGATCAGAATTCGCACGATCCAGCATGTCTGCAGCTACCTGCATCCAGTACTGTTTTTGAAGAAAATTCAGCTCTAACGGAACGAGCCAAGTGGCGAAGCGCTGCATGCCCAATTGGTTCACCAAAATCAAACAAGCGGTCTCACGAGAGATGTTGAGATCACGAGCTATCTCTCTAACACTGGCATGACGATTTTCGAGCACAATTTCCTTGATTTTTTCGACGTTATCGTTGGTTGAAGAGGTCGACGGTTGTCCTGAACGAGGCAAATCTTCGACGATCTCCCGACCGTTTTTAAAGGCTTTGTACCATTCGTACACTTGGGTTTTCGATAAAACAGAGTCTCCATAAGCCTTTTCCAGCATTCGCAACGAGTCAGCACACGAAATTTCGTTCGAAACACAAAATTTGAGACAAACTCTTTGTTCAATATTTTTTTCCATTGTAACATTCGCAGACTACCACTGAGGTCGACTGGTTTCAACAGCTGTCGTAAACAAACTAGTTGACAGACCGCACTCATGTTTGGCATAGTAATTACGGACAGTCCTACCAACATACAGAAACTTTAAATACTTTAAAATACTCAACGCGGGCAATTTAAATAAGAATTTCCGGATACTTCTTTGTCAGAGTGTAGAAAAAATTTATATGTAAAATTATTCATTTATACATAAAAGTTTATTATTAATATTTTAAATCATAAGATATTTTTAATAAAAATGTCTTTACTTTATCAGGCCATAATTTCACCTAATTCTGCACTTATATTAACACACATACACACACACACACATATATATATATATATATATATATATATATATATATATATATATATATATATATATATATATATATATATTGTCACGGAGAGCACTCCGTACTCCGCGCGTATTCGTATTTTGCGTGCTTTCGCCGCTCGCACAGGTGAAATTATACCTCAATATCACGACAGTCTCGGACAGAAACATACGGTATGCGCCAACATTAAAAGATAGGCGTATCATATGATAGGATAATTGAGTTTAGGCTAGATAAGCTAGTTTTTGGCACGTCTTCCCACGTTTTCAGTAGTTCCCTTCCGCCATTTTTATAGTTCGGACACGTGCCCTCTTCCCGCGTCTTAACATTTCTTTTTTGCGATAGTTTTCTCGCGAGTTTTTTTTGTGCTTTTGAACGTTTCCGGTTGTGCGTGGAGTGTTGGAGGACAGCGACGCCAAACGTGTCGTGCCGTGTACCTCTATTTCGACGCAGGGGCGAACCAGCAAGACAACGTGCCCCGCGACGCACCTTTTACCAGCGGCAACGGCCTGTCCTTTTTTTTTCTGTTGCTCGGCGTGCGAGGCTGGCCAGCCGTTACCGTAAGTTTGTTTTGTAAACTTGATCGGCGCACGTAATTTTGTATTGTAAACTTGATCGGCGCACGTAATTTTGTATTTCATTATTTGCGTAGGAGTAACCTCCGCTGGTGACTCCGCTTTTTGTCATATTTATTTTACGCGGTTCGTGCGAGTGAGAGAGCGTCATCTCTCTCACTCTTGTATAGTCAGGATGAGAGAGTTGCGTTCTCTCTTGCACCTGTGTAAGAGTAGGCGCGTTTAAGTGAGAGAGCGGTATCTCTCTCACTCTAGTAGCAGCAGTGCCAGACAGTCTCTTTCTCTCTTGCACTCGTAGCATATACGGCGCGCGCGAGTGAGAGAGCGCTTTCTCTCTCACTCCAACGGGCTCAGCGCGGGAGAGTAGTCTTCTCTCTCGCACCCGTGCTGTATATGGCGTGCGCGAGTGAGGGAAACCTTTCTCTCTCAGTCCTGTAGGCGTAGTGCGAGATTTTCTTTCTCTCTCGCACTTATATTGTGCCTAGCGCGCGTGAGCCCTAGTAGTGCAGAATAGCGCGCCTTAGACCAGTTGTTGCGCAGATCTTTTACCTGCGTTCCTCGTGCATTCTTTTTTATAAATATTTTTTGCTTTGTTTATTATTTATTTAACTGTGCTTCGTTTTAATTTATATTTTTTGTTTGATTATTAAATTATTTTATTTATTTTAATATTGTTTCTTTTGTTATTTTTTCATTTCTTTCCTTTTTCTTTCCTTTTTGTTGACTCTGTTACTGCTTTTAATATTTTTATTATTTATAACAATTTCAAACAAAGCATTTATTTTTTTTGTTATTTTATTAATTTTATCTATTTTTCTTTTTTTTGCTCTTTTTCTATTATTTACTTTCTTTTCTTCTTTCAACGAGAAACTTACAGCTTCTTACCGAATACCGCCCTCTCCGAAATTTCAGCTAGCCGGCGAGGACGATACACGAGCCTCGCAACGACGTCTGCGTGGCGTTGCAACGGGTTAGTTGGGCCCGAAAGACGGCTTCTCGTGCCCGGACCCAGGAGCAAAGTCGTCCAACTATAGCGACCAAAAAGGGCGCGCAGCGAGCATATTCGCACCTTTCGCAAATTGCGCGTCGCCCGAGGCTAGTTGCTCCAGTGGTGGTTTGTCTTTAAAACCGCCGCCCCGTTACAATATATACGCTTCACTTTATCTGCATATCATTACTAATTATAAAAACTTAGCTCAGTAAACGAAAATTTCGAGTGATTTCTAATGATGTTAAACGTAAAAATTGCCACCGCATTTGTAGCATAATCATTCTCACATCACGGCGATCCGACGGCTGGCTTCGCGCGAAGAGGACGATATCACTTCCTTTTAGAAAGAGAATAATATAATATTTGTTGATAATATTTAAGAGAAAATTTTTAGAGTAGCTTTAAAATTTCATTTTAATTTCTGAATACAAATTTTCAAGAAAAATCTAGAAGAATTTAAATAATTTAATATATGTTGTTTTATAAATAAAAATTTCTGTTATCATATGTATTATTATCATAATAATTTATCACAATGTATTTAAGTTTTCCAATTAACATTTTAATTTTGCAAAATAACGATTCCTTTTCGATTTACTCATCATTTATCTCATATACTTACAAAATAATACTATAAATGTCAACCATAGTTTAATTCTTATATAATATATAGTAAAATGCGCTTTAGGTATTAGCGTATAATTCAGTTATATAAAAAGGTGTTATGCATCAAAATTAAATTTAAAGCCAAATATTCTGTACCCAGTTGCAAGAATCCACGTGAAAACCCACATGGAAATCCACGTGGATTTTTACATAGAAATCTACACTGAAATCAGTTCAATAACACATTGTATGTGGATTTTCATGTAGATTTCCGCGTAGATTTTTACATGGATTTCCGCGTAGATTTTTACGTGAATTTCCGCGTAGATTACCACGTGGGTTTCAACATGAAATCAGTGTAGAAATCTACGTGGAAATCAGTGTCAATATCCATGTGGAAATCAGTGTAGAAATGTACGTAGAAATAAGTGTAGAAACCCACACAGATCGAAAGGTTTTTAAAATATTTTTAAAATGTTTTTAAAACGTTTCATAAAAGGATAAAAGCCTTTTTAAAAGCTTTCAAAAAATATTTTTATGAGTTTATGTCCGTTTTTAAACCCTTTATTCTTTTTAAAACGTTTTTATAAAAGTTATAGAAATATTAAAAAAAACATTTTCGAAAGTAGTTAATGAAACCTTTTAAAATACTTTTTTAAAACCTTTATAAAAACTTTAATTAAGTATTTTATATATTTGAGAATTTTATTCTTTATTATGATTGTACGAGGGCAGTTCAAATATGATCGAGACAAATTCTCTGATACGTTTATTTAGACAAACTTCCAACCGCGTGAATTTTTGCTCGAAGTTCAACAGTTTAGGAACCCATCGCGCCGTCATTTTGCGATATTGAAGGTGTTCGTGGATGATAGACTCTACACTACCAATACTGATGCCGAGTTCAGCCGAAATGTCTTAAAAATTCATCCTACGGTCCTCCAAAATGAGTTGTTCTACGCGGCAAATGTTGTCTGGTGTGATGCTGGTTCGCGGTCGACGATCATGCGGCTCATTCTCGACGGTTTCGCGACCATCCTTGAATGCTTTGGCCCATTTAAACACAGCAGCTCTACTCAGGCACTCACTACCAAACTGATTTCGCAAACGCAGAAAAATTTCCGTATTTTTAACGCCTTCTCACACTAAAAAACGAATGACAATACGTTGCGCAGCGGTGGCCGGCACTTGACGTTCACTCATGGTCGTAGCACGCGCGTGAAACATGCACTTCCGATGAAAACTATGCCACACTGTTCGTAAGAGACCCAGCTATCACATACTCAAGCCACGACCTTCAAAACATACATGCGCGCCATCTACAGCGTTTGTCTCCCTCATATTTGAACCGCCCTCGTACTTATTTTTAACATACGCATTATATTTCATCGTTTATTCGCATTGTCGCACATGTTATTATACACATTATTTTACAGAAAATAACGAAGAAAAATGTTTGACCTACCGTGGGATCGAACCCGGGTTCTTCACATTATAAAGCAGACGCCATAACCATTTCGCTATGCAACGCTTGTATAACCAAGATTTAAATTTGAATCATAAGTTGCATGACAATCCATAGACACTTGTATTAATTTTACATTTAAAATTTCTTCTATAGTGTAAATTATTTTTTTAATTAAGAAATAATTAAAAGTTGAATATATTTAAATACATAACTTCGCTCTTGAGATTTTACTACATATGTAGTAAAATCTCAAAAGAGAAATGTACTACATACGAGGTCTGGCTATTAAATAACGAGACTGGTTACGAAAAAGGGTTTTATTATAAAAATTATTCTACATTTGAATGCTCCCCTTTAATATACTCCCCTTCCTTCGCCACACACCTTTCCATACGTTTTTTCCATTGATCGAAGCAGTGCTGGAAGTCTTCCTTGGTAAGGGCCTTTAGAAGCTCTGCCGATTTTTGCTTTACCGCTTCCATCGACTCAAATCGGGTCCCATTCAAAGCAGATTTTATCTTCGGACACAAAAAAAAGTCGCACGGTGCCAAATCTGGCGAGTACGGCGCATGTTCGAGCACTGGAGTGCACTTACCGGCCAAATACTGCTTCACAGATAGCGCGTTATGGGCAGGTGCGTTGGCACCAACTCCGCACAGACTTTTGTCATGTGTAATTCCTCGTGTAAAATTTGTCTAACCGTTTCTTTATCGGCGTTTACAGCTTTGGCAATCATCCGGATGCTCATTCGACGATCTGCACGCACAATATGGTTGATTTTGATCACTGTTTACGGAGTTGAAACAGTGACAGGGCGACCTGGGGGTTGGTCATCTTCAGTGCTCACTCGGCCTTCACTGAAGCGCTTACACCACTCAAAAACACGCACACGAGATAGAAAATTGTCCCTATAGGCCTCTTGCAACAATTTACAGCACTCAGTCAGAGTTTTTGTCAATTTAACGAGAAATTTGAGATTGATACGTTGCTCCTGTTTTTCGTCACACATGGTTTCCGGCACGAGAAAAAAACACGTTCGTTTCAAACCGCTACTGCACAAATACAATACTATACAATAGTACAATACAATAGTAATCGTGACGAGAACGTGTTTTGGTACGTGCATAGACAAGATATCTAGATACCCAACGCACTACTCGTTTTTTTTCCTACCCCTCTACGGCACCCTCTAAGCGCGCAGTCTCGTTATTTAATAGCCAGACCTCGTATGTAGTAAAATCTCAAAAGAGAAATGTACTACACATGTAGTAAAATCTCAAAAGAGGAATGTACTACATATGTAGTAAAATCTCAAAAGAGAAATGTACTACATATGTAGTAAAATCTCAAGAGCGAAATTATGTATTTAAATATATTGAATTTTAATTATTTCTTAATTTAAAAAAATACTTTACACTATAGAAGAAATTTCAAATGTAAAATTAATACAAGTAATTATGGATTGCCATGCAACTTATGATTCAAATTTCTATTTCTAAGAAAAGTTTCGTAAGCCATTCATTCGCGTGCCACGGTGATCCGACGGCCGGGCTTCGCGCGGGGACCACTACATTAATTTAATCTAATACATCTATAATCTTTATAAAACGTAAAATAACATTTTAATATATAAATATTTATTATCAACATATAGAACATGAGAATAAAATAAAAATGTTTTTATTTTCAACAAAAACAATAAAACATATATTGGGTGTACAACTTTGCTTCCGCCGTTTTTTTCCGAAATTCGAGGCTTTATTGTAAAAAACTGGTTATACATTTATGATTCAAAGTATTGTCCATCGCTGGCCACTACTTTCTCCCATCTTTCGGGCAGCATACGAATCCCGCGTTGAAAAAACTGGTCATCTTCTGAATCGATCCACGAATCAATCCAATTTTTTACTTCTTTATAAGACTGGAAGTGCTGGTCAGCCAGGCCGTGTACCATTGATCGAAACAAGTGATAGTTCAAGGGAGAGACGTCTGGAGAATACGGCGGGTGAAGTAGGACTTCCCATTTCAAAGTTTCCAAGTATGTCTTGACCACTTTCGCAACATGGGGTCGAGCATTGTCATGCTGTAAAATTACTTCATCATGTCTTTCGTTGTATTGCGGCCGTTTGTCTTTCAATGCTCGGCTCAAACGCATCAATGGCGTTCGATAACGATCGCCTGTGATTGTTTCAGTCGGTTTTAACAACTTATAATACACTACGCCGAGCTGGTCCTACCAAATACTGAGCATGACCTTGGAACCGTGAATATTCGGTTTGGCCGTCGACGTGGAAGCATGGCCGGGATATCCCTATGATTTTCTGCGCTTGGGATTATCGTAGTGAACCCATTTTTTGTCCCCAATCACAATGCGATGCAGAAATCCCTTCCGTCTTTGCCTTGCAAGCAGCTGTTCACAAACACACAAACACCGTTCAACATCTCTTGGCTTCAACTCGTACGGCACCCAATTTCCTTGTTTCTGAATCATTCTCATGACTCTCAGGCGTTTTGAAATGGCTTGTTGCGTCACTCCCAATAATCCTGCCAATTCTTGTTGCGTTTGATACGAGTCTTGATCAAGTAATGCCTTCAATTCTACATCTTCGAAAACCTTCTTTATTCCACCGCCATGCTGGTCTTCGACGTTAAAATCGCCGTTCTTGAAGCGTTGAAACCACTCTCGGCACGTTTTTTCACTAATAGCGGCCTCACGATAGGCATTTGAGAGCATTCGATGAGCCTCAGTCGCAGATTTCTTCATATTAAAGCAGAAAATTAAAACCTCCCGCAAATGACGAGAATTTAGCTCGTAAGCTCACATGTTTAATCGAGAATAACTTTATGATGCAGACACAAATCGACTAATATTTCAATGGCGTTATGTTTACGAATACCTAAGCTTATTGTATGACATCTATGATCTATTTATTTCAACTACCACTTACCGCTACAGCCATCTATTGCAAAACGGCGGGAGCAAAGTTGTACACCCAATATAATTGTCAATAAAATAAGAACACTTTATTATAAAAATTTATTAATATTTTAGTTCTTAAAGTATTTTCATGAATTTGTTTTTATTTTATCATGACTACTGGAGAATTTTAATTCATATATTTTTCTTTTTAAACATAAATTAACAACATTTTAATATATAAGAATTTATCATCTATATCTTAATACATATCATTTGCGCACGAAAGCGATCCGACAGGAAATCGCGCGGCGAGAATTATATTAGTCCTCTTCTACAAAGGATAAAATAATAATTAAAAATTATATAAAACTGATTACTTGGTTAAAATAAAATGAAGAATCGTCTACATAATTCAAAATAGTTAAACTTTTAATTAAAATTTGATTTTTATTATTTTCAAAATAACAATAGTATTGACAATAACTTGTAATGCCGTGATGCCTAGTATATATGAAACAATCAATTAATTGCAAAAGAAGGAAAAATAAAATTTTTTTCTACAAAATGTCTTTATGATTATTGTATTAGACTAAAAATAAAGGCTGTAATTAATATTATATACAAAAAATTAGTTACGAGGGCGGTTTAATAAGTACCCGTGTTTGACGACAGAGGGCGTTCCTGAGGGAAGTCTACGTAATTATTCAATAAAATATAAATTAAATATTCTCTTTTTTTTATGAATTTATAAAGCAAAGCAAAAAGATAAAATATTAAAGCATGAAAATAAAATATTTTTTTTTCTTTTCGGAATACATTATGCGTTTTGTTACAATATTTGATAAAATTTTTTTGTTAAAATATTATTATGTATAATATTATACATAACTCTTGAAAAAAAATTTTTTTCCGCGATTGATACAATAAAGGTCCTTTAGTGTTGGCGGTTACCCGGCGCCTCCACCAATAACTTTACTGTTACGTGTGGGGGAACACGCACGCAATAAAGTTTTAATTTTTATTTTATTTCGGAGACCCGCCAACCCGTCCCGTGCGAGCCCGCCCGCACATTGCGAACCAAAGGGACCCCCTGCTGCCATGGATCACGGGAATGATCGCCTCTGCCCCATTCTTTGGGGATAAAGGGAGGATGTTAAACAATTAAATATTCATCGTAAATATAAGTAAAATCTTACTCGGAACCTCGTGTGTCCTGGAGCTTCAAAAATACTCTAAGGATCGCCGTGAGATGAGGAATTGGGGCTCAAAATCAATTGCCAACAATAATTGTCCTTGTTAATTATCTTTATTAGATCTATACACTGACATCTTTATCTATAATTATCACGTTTGTAACACACACTGTCACAGCACGATACGCGGCAGAAACCGGAACGATAGAGAGAGAAAATAAAAGAATAATAAACTATTCAAAATATTAAATATTAAAATAATAAACTATTCACAATATTAAAATATTAAAAAAAATAAACTGTTCAAAATATTAAAATATTAAAATAATAAACTGTTCAAAATATTAAAATATTAAAATAATAAACTGTTTAAAATATTAAAATATTGAAATAATAAACCGTTCAAAATATTAAAATATCAAAAGTCAAGAAAAGATAATGACAGTACAACGGAAATTATTGACTAAATCTCTTGGTCACTCGCCAGGACTCTAGCATCCCCGCGGCCCGTTGTTACTCATATTTAATACCGTTAATAAATTGAAAGAGATTAGTATATCTGTCTGCGATCAATTGTTGACAATATTACTGTGCAACACATTGCCAGAATCATATGCGGCATTCAGATAGTCAATAGAAACACGGGGTGAACTCCCAGATCCAGAGACGGTAAAAGTGAAAATTTTGGAAGAATACGAGTCGCGAAAAGCGAACGAAGATAAAATTAATCAAGACGCTTTATACACGAGAAGTTCACGTAATCAAAACAATCACGGAGGTAGTCAATTTACGCGCGGAAATAACGACAACAACAGTCAGAAGCATTTCAAGCGACAACGAGGAGAGCAAAGACAACAAGCGAGCTGTTTTCGATGTGGAAAACCTGGTCACTTTGCAAGAAATTGTTTAGCAAAAGCTCCATCGAACGCACAAAGTACGAGGCATGCCGGGGAAGATAATAAACAGTCGATGAAATCAAATAAGACGCTAATCACTGCAGAGACGACCTTGTTTACAAATCAAACTAACGACAAGATTGTTTGGTGCCTAGACAGCGGTTGTACGGCACACATAAGCGCAAACAAAAACATCTTCAGGGATATGTCTACGATTAATGAGTCATTAAACTTAGCGAATAATAATTCAACGAAAATAAGTGGTGCCGGTAAAGTAAAAATAAAGTTGATTGAAAAAGGACATGAAAATATAACGTTAGAAAGAGTGTTATATGTATCAGACTTAAGAACTAATCTGTTGTCAGTGTCGAAAATAACCGATAAAGGCTATGAAGTTATATTCCTTGAGAGAGAAGCTATAGTGAGAGACAAAAACAATGTGGTATTATTTAGTGTGCAAGTACACGGGAATTTATATTATATGTGTAATGAGAATGAGAAATCAAATATTGCTAAAGTGAGACAGTCTAATGAAATAGACTTGTGGCATTGTCGAATGGGACATTTAAATGAGCGCGATTTAAAAGCCATAGCGGAAAGCGGTGTTGTGTATGGTTTGGGATTTAAACCAGAGCAGAAACTTGCAACGTGTGATGTGTGCATGAGTGAAAAATAAACGCGCACTCCGTTCCCGAAAGCGAGATTTACTCGAGATTATGCATAGTAACGTGTGGGGCCCTATGAGAAGCGCATCACATTCGGGGGCAAAATATTTTGTGATATTTATCGATGATAAATCGCGGTGGTGTGAGATACATTTTCTTAAGCAAAAATCAGATGTGCTAAACGCATTTCGCGATTATAAAGTAAGTGTTGAGACATTTACGGGCCGAAGAATAAAGGCGTTACAGTTAGATAACGGGCGAGAGTATTATAACCGGGAATTTGATTCGTTTTTGGCAAAATACGCAATTAAAAGACGTTTAACAGTGCCGCATACGCCACAACAAAACGGGTTGACCGAACGAAAAAATAGAACATTAGTGGAAACGGCCAGGTGTATGATGAAACAAGCAGGTGCATTTCCAGCATTTTGGGCTGAGGCGGTAAATACCGCGAATTATATACGGAATCGGTGCGCTACGAAAGCGCTGAATGGACAAGCGCCGTATAAAGTGTGGACAAATAAAATTCCTACAGTGATACATTTTAGAGTGTTTGGTTTAAAAGTGTATGTACTCGAAAAAGGGCAACAGAAAGGGAAATTTGATTCGCGATCAGAACCGTGCATATTTATGGGATATTCCGAAGAATCGAAAGCATATAGATTGTGGTCTCGGAAATCACGAAGACCTATTGTAAGTCAAGATGTTAAATTCGTGGATGAGACAGGCTTTGAAAATAAATATATGGACATTTTTAATGAATCAGAAATAGAAAATAGTGTCAGCGAAAAGCGTGCGGAAATAAAAGATAATTTTGTTGAAGTTTGAATCAAGGTGCGATGAAACTCATACAAAGTATTGGGCATCACTCGCGCACTAAACATATTGACGTTCGGCATTATTTCATACGTGACTGTTATCAATATGGACAAATCGATATAGAGTATATATTTACGGAAAAGATGCCTGCCGATGTGCTCACGAAAGGATTGTGTGGTTCTAAACATAAACAGTGTGTCGAAAATCTAGGTGTAATCGAACTGAACACGTGAATTTGTGGTAGTCTTACTATTTTGAGAGGGGGTGTTAGAGATACAAAGTCATAACACTACCACAGTGATAAACATAAGCGTGAATATATATCCCCACTCCAATAGCACATTCTTGCGCTCATACGTGGGCAATTATAGTTTAGTTCTAAATTATCCGTCGTCGTGATAATACCTTTATATTCATATTGTAACTTTAGTCTATATCTATTAATAAAGACCTATTGCAATTAGATGTCTACTGGTTATTTACGGATCCTCTAAAAATTTTTAAATTCTTTTTAATAAGTTTTTAAATTTTTTTTTTTATAATTTAATTTAATTATTTTAATTTTTACGTCGCGTAACACTTGAATTCTCAAATTTCTATAGACTGATAGGCATTCAATTAATAAATTCACTGTAAAATAATTTCGATAATTTACCTGTTAATAAAGTTAAAACAATAATATTATTTATTTGTCAATACAATCCGTTACGCAATAAATTTCTTTATTATAACTTGAAACTTTGTATATATGTTTCTTTCATTTATAAAAAGTGAACAAAATTTTTAAATTATTAACAATTTCGAAATAATCGCTTAAATATCCTATATTATATTATTTAAGACGTAAGACGTTATTAAATAAATGAAGGAATAAACTTTTCTGATCCCTTGGTAACGTCATCAAGTTTGTAGAATACCGAATTCTCGTCTTCATTGCCGAAAATCGCGATTATGCTGTAACTATTGCCTATATATTATACACTCATTAAAACAATAAATTACATATTTTGTTACTTTCGCATACAATGTTTCGTAATGGTGAGTGTAGTATACAATCGATTTGGATTCAAAAGTCTGGTGTAATATATGCTATGTATTCAAAAGTGTGCGTTAGTGTATACTATGTATTCAAAAGTCTGAATTAATATTTACTATGGGTTCAAAAGTCTGGTCTTTTAGGTATATATTGACTAGATCCTAATTTCTCAAACTCCTATAGACTGATAGGTATCCGGTTAATAAAATCACTTTAAAATAGATTCAATAATTTACCTGTTAATAAAGTTAAACTAATAATATTATTTTTTTGTTCATACAATCCGTTTCGCAATAGAGTTCTCTATTAAAACTTGAAACTTTATATATATTCTTCTGTCATTTATAAAATGTGAATAAAAACTTTAAATTATTAACAATTTTTAAAAAATAGCTTGAATATCCTTTATATTATTTAAGACGTAAGACGTTATTAAATAAATGCAGGAATAATGCTGCTAGGAGGAATAAATGAATATGCTGTACATTATTTTAAACATAATATGTATTTTCGCTTTCAGTATTTCGTTACGGTGAGTCAATGAACAATCAATTTGAATTCAAAAGTCTGGTGTAATATATGCTATGCATTCAAAAGTTTGGATTAGTATATACTATGCATTCAAAAGTGTGAATTAGTATATTATATGCAGTCAAATATAAAGCATTCTTAAGCTTTGCAATCAAAGCTAAAACTGCATTTGTAATATATGAAACCAAATTTAGATTTTTTATAATATTTAAATAAATAATGTGTACATTATAATAACAAAAATAAAATATGAAACAGATTTTAAATCTATATTATTATATCATGTTTTTAACTTTATGTATATTTAATAAAAATATCTATAAAATGCATTCAAAAGTCCGATTTCCTATACACACACACACACACACACACACACACACGCGCGCGCGCGCGCGCACACGCACACGCACACACACACGCACACACACACACATATATATATATATATACTGATACTTGCCAACGAGGCGCTAACGCGCCTCTTGATATACTACACTCCTCCATGATTAGTTTTGAACATCGTTATACAAGAGTGTGTATTTCCTTAAACTAGGTTGACATTATTTTTTTTATTTTTTTGTTACAAGTCTTGGCGATCGTCTTACAAAAAAGTTTTTTTTGTCAGAAGACTTTAATTGTTTTTCATTATTTTTGCTGAAAGGACGTCTTTTTGATTGATCTAGATGACGTTTTACTATAGAATCAGATTCAAGTTTATCTTTGTATGTTACAGGAGTATAGTTTTTCACAATCACAGCTGGAACCCAAGGAGGCGAGTTAGTGCTAAAATCTTAAACCAAACTGTGCCATTTTCATAAAATACTTCATTCCTCTTCCCTCTTGAGTTCCGAGACTGTCGATCTTGTTGCAATTCGTTATTAATTTGGGTACCCGGGAGCAGTAAGTCAAATTTACATCGAATATCCCAACCAAACATCAATTTTGCTGGTGTTTCACCTGTTGTACTATGTTTTATGGTTCTATAGTCAAATAAAATCGCGTTTATTGCTGTTTAAATAGATCTACCTTGTGCTAACAGTATTTTTATTTTACGATTGAAAATTTTAACAAAGTTTTCGGCTGCGCCGTTTGAGGAAGGGTGTTTGACTGCTAATAATACTTGTTTTATTCCTAGTTTTTTTAGGAACGTAGCAAATTCATCTCTAGTATATTATGTACCATTATCGCTGACAACTTGAAGTGGGAGACCAAATCGTGAAAAGAGTTTTTGAAAACATTGTATAGTGTAAGAAGCAGTAGTTGATGTCATTAAAAAGACTTCCGGCCATTTGGTTTTCGCATCAATGATTAAAAGAAAATTATGATCTTTATACGGTCCAATGAAATCAGTGTGAATACGTTGCCAAGGTTTTTCTGGCCATTTCGCTTTTTGTTGGATTTGCTCCCACTTCAATGCAATATTTACATTTTAGTCCTAATTTTTCTATATCTTGGTCAATGTTTGGCCACCAAAAAAATGATCTGGCTGTAGTTTTCATTTTGACAATACCTACCTGGGACGAATGCAGTTCTTTTAAGACAATTTCTTATAATTTGCAAGGAATCAAAACTCGATAACCCCACATAATGCAGTCTTGTTCTATGTTTAATTCATCTTTTTTAAAGAAGTAATGTTTAAGTTCATCTTCAATAATTTTTTTGTTTGGCCAACCATTTTTTATAAACATAGAGATTTTTGATAATATAGAATCTTTTTGTTTCTGATGCGACAATTTTGAAATTTAAACATGAAAAAGATTCTTGTTAAATATAATTCATGTACGTATATTCCGGCAATCCCATTGTGTTTTTATTTTCTAATGGCAGAGGTAAACGTAATAGGGCATCGGCACAGTTACTTATTGAGGTAACATATTGGGAGTACAAATGAGTTCGATCCGTTTTCAAAAGATGGCTCTAGCTATTATGAATATTGAATAGTAACAGCTGGAGTCGGTAGTTTCAGAGAGGTTAGACATCTGTCAATAATATTCAGTTTATATCGCTTCGAAAAAATCTTGTTTTCAACTGTGTTAAATATGTCCAATTTTGCGTTAAGCAGCTTTTGCAAGAGATTTTAGTTTTCTGTTTTAATTGGAAGAGAAGTGCAGCTGAAGCGCATTAAATGCTTGTGGAAGTTTATAATGACAATGCTCCAACTGATAAATCTTGTAGGAAATGGTTTCGACGTTTCAAGAATGGAGATTTCAGCATTGAAGACAAGCCTCGCTCTGGACAGGCAAAAAAATTCGAAGACAATAAGTTGGAGGCATTACTCGATGAAGATCCGAGTCAAACGCAAGAGAAGCTTGCAGAATCATTGGAAGTGACTCAACAAACAGTTTCTGTACGATTGAAATCCATGGAAATGATTCAAAAGAAAGGCAATTGGGTGCCTCATGAACTGAAACCGTGAGACATTGACAGGCGATTTTTCTGTTGCTAGCAGCTGATTCAAAGGCAACAAAGAAAGGGTTTTTATATAGAATTGTTACTGGGGATGAAAAATGGATATTTTATGATAACGTTTGCAAATGAACATTATTTTGCTAACTCACGTAAACTTGAAGTATATACTGTGAGATGCTTTCGTTTTCTTTCTGGGTTCTGCGATGAAAACGTTGGCGTAATACCGTAGTATTTACTGTTGGTTTTAAATACCCAGTCATTTTTTCCATAATATCTTAAGATGTGCATTCCGCAGGCTTTTTAGGTGCACAAACTTTCTTGACTATACGGTATGCTTCTGCATCTAGTTTATTCAGAAGTACCGCTTTTTTTTTTCTACAGTAATATCATTTGCGTCAAAATACATCTGTATACGCTCCACGAAATCTTCCCCATTGTTGGTGTTTGCTGTGTATTTGATATCTCCAGCACACTCTATTTTCCTTTTAATTTTTCCTCTGTAACACTCTTTGATTGTTTTTGTTTTCTATATTCGATTCTTGTGGAGTAATACTTTCACTATTTTCACTTACTAATTCTCTATCTTTTGCAACTACGCTGCGCAAAATGCGTCTGAGATCGTATAAATTACTTTCTTCACTGATATTAACATTTCTATCTTTTAATTCGTATTATCTTTATATTCTATCTTTAGAATTTTGTCTTTATTTAGAGTGTTAATTCAAGCCGTGCCTGTTTTGTCGGACATTGAGCTTTACTCTATGCTTCAGCACACATGTGTTGAAACCTCGTCGCCACTGCAATGTATTTGGGGGAGGAGAAATAAGTAGAGATGTTTACTCGTCAAGAACCTTTATTACACTGACTGTGTGCTCGTGTATATCGTATAATCTGTTCGAGGGCGTCCACAGGATTTTATACTGGGGGGGGGGGGGCAGAATGTTACTCACTAGAACTTTCAATTTGCTCGTAGTGTGAATAACTCGACTTTTATTGTGTATTCATACTTCTTTTAGTAATAAGCTTTCTCACCACGGCAAGGTAGATGTATAATAGAGAAAGCCTTTTTAATTTTTTTTTTTAATTTTTTTTTTAATTTTCTTTTTATCTATAAATTTTTTTTAATTTGTATTCTTTTTATCTATTTCTTTTTTAATTAAAAAAATTTTTTTTTTGGAATCTCAGAAAGCGTTCTCGTTATTGATTAAATCTCATCAATTCGGATTCCGAATAAAAAATACATTAATGATTAGGAATTTCGGAATCATTAATGTATAACTTTTAATTTACTCTTGCCCGGTTTCGGTTTCAATTTTTAATTGTTGTCAGGAATGTCAGGCGAAAATATTGGGTGTACAACTTTGCTTCCGCCGTTTTTTTCCGAAATTCGAAGCTTTATTGTAAAAAACTGGTTATACATTTAAGATTTAAAGTATTGTCTATCGCTGGCCACTACTTTCTCCCATCTTTCGGGCAGCATACGAATCCCGCGTTGAAAAAACTGGTCATCTTTTGAATCGATCCACGAATCGATCCAATTTTTTACTTCTTCATAAGACCGGAAGTGCTGGTCAGCCAGGCCGTGTGCTATTGATCGAAACAAGTGATAGCCCGAGGAAGCAACGTCTGGAGAATACGGCGGGTGGGGTAGGACTTTCCATTTCAAAGTTTCCAAGTATGTCTTGACGACTTTCGCAACATGGGGTCGAGCATTGTCATGCTGTAAAATCACTTTATCATGTCTCTCGTTGTATTGCGGCCGTTTGTCTTCCAATGCTCGACTCAAACGCATTAATTGCGTTCGATAACGATCGCCTGTGATTGTTTCAGTTGGTTTTAACAACTCATAATACACTACGCCGAGCTGGTCCCACCAAATACTGAGCATGACCTTGGAACCGTGAATATTCGGTTTGGCCGTCGACGTTGAAGCATGGCCGGGATATCCCCATGATTTTCTGCGCTTGGGATTATCGTAGTGAACCAATTTTTTGTCCCCAGTCACAATGCGATGCAGAAATCCCTTCCGTCTTTGCCTTGCAAGCAGCTGTTCACAAACACACAAGCGCCGTTCAACATCTCTCGGCTTCAACTCGTACGGCACCCAATTTCCTTGTTTCTGAATCATTCCCATGACTCTCAGGCGTTTTGAAATGGCTTGTTGCGTCACTCCCAATGATCCTGCCAATTCTTGTTGCGTTTGACACGAGTCTTGATCAAGTAATGCCTCCAATTCTGCATCTTTGAAAACCTTCTTTCTTCCACCGCCATGCTGGTCTTCGACGTTAAAATCGCCGTTCTTGAAGCGTTGAAACCACTATCGGCATGTTCTTTTACTAATAGCGGCCTCACCATAGGCATTTGAGAGCATTAAATGAGCCTCAGTCGCAGATTTCTTCATATTAAAGCAGAAAATTAAAACCTCCCGCAAATGACGAGAATTTGGCTCGTGAGCTGACATGTTTAATCGAGAATAACTTTATGATGCAGACCCAAATCGACTAATATTTCGATGGCGTTATGTTTACAAATACCTAAGCTTATTGTATGACATCTATGATCTATTTATTTCAACTACCACTTACCGCTACAGCCATCTATTGCAAAACGGCGGAAGCAAAGTTGTACACCCAATAGAAAAATCAATCTTCTTTCGTTTTGGCCGAATTTATCTATAACTTTTTGGATAAAACTGTCTCTGTCTTCGTTGATTTATTTCCAGTGTACACTAAGCATGCAAAGACCACTGGTTCAAGATTCTGACATTGTGGATCTAACCCATTTTTTGACACGTCTTAGTGTACTAAACGATCTTTCTATAGTCGTCGTGGTAACAGGCAAAGTTAGTGATTTATTAAGCAGTGTTTTAAAATTGGGCAAGAACTCTGCTCTCTTTAACATTGCTTCAGAAGTAGACATCAGATGTTAATACGATGTCCTACCATATAAGACCCTCATGGAGTAAGGCTTCTGTTTCATGCGTTTCGTTCAATGTCTTTTAACGACACTTTAAACTGCTCCTGGCTCGGTTTTTTAAGTTAAAATGGATGGAGGCTGAACAGATTGAAAATTTTAGTATTTTCTTCGGAAAATCTTATGTTTAGTGAACTTGTAATCGAATCGATGTAGGGTAAAAATAATGACAATTCATAGTACTCAAATAGAATTTTCGTCCTATAATTTGCTCTGTGAGTTTCACGTAAAGCAATCCGTGGTATATTCAGTTGAATGTCAAGTTATGAGCAAAACTCTTCGCAGTCTTGGAAAATAATTGTGAATTCTTCATTGCTTCAATCTTGATTTAAAACTGAAGTCAGATGTTTCACATGATTTTGAACATCGAGCAAATTTATTTGTTTATTTTGTAAATAATATGAAATCGGTTCCAATACTGCTAAATATTTTGAAACTATGAATAAACTCAGTAAAAACGAAAGTTTTGTTGCGCTGCTGCATAAATAATAAGCTTTTTGTTTGTCATTAGAAGTACCTTCAGAAATTTCTTGTAGTTTTTTCAAAATTTCTTCGATATTAGCTTTAAAGGTACGAATAGATTTATGCTGCTCAGTCCAATGAGTTTCACACAACATTGGAATTAAAGAAATCAGAAATTTGCCTTCGGATATAACTTTCTCTAAAAAATTTTATAATCTCTTTGATCTTTCCAATTGTGTTTCTCAGTTCCGCTTATGCATTTAAATCGTGAACCACCAAATTGCCATAGCCTTGGCCGACACAATATGCCATGTCTAATCCTAAACTTTGACACTTACTTAGGATTGCGTAAGATATGCATATTAGATCAAATTTTTTAAACTCCGCGAAGCCAAGAAATTCTTCTCGTATGATTACATTATCATTCTCATAATCAATGAATCGCACACCCAAAGAAAGTTGTTCAACACCAGCAATGTCAGCTGTTTCATCTGCAAGAATGGAGAAGGTTCTTGAATTATTGGCTTGTGCCACAATGGTATCAGCGACTATATTTTCACATATTTCAATAATTTTATGCTCCGTTCTAACAGATTTATATTGTACATTTCTCGCGCCCCCAAATGCTCATCTAAAACCCTATCACCAGCTTCGATTCTGAATTTTAAGAGATCTCTAAAATTCCCTTTGTCAGATTTTTTACCACGGAGGGCAACATCATGTGTTTCACAGAAAACTATTGTAGATATAATCGACCCTAACTTATCACGATTCTTTTAAATCAAATCGACTCTAGAACGGGAAATTTGACTCACAATACTTTGTTTTTCTTTGTTCCTTAGAGCCAGAAAATGTGTTTCTTCTTTAACAGAATGTCTATGCCATTCGGACTTAATATGGTTACGAGCAGCCTCGTGAAAAACCTTTTATTTATAGAAGGCATTTATTACACTCTGACAAAAAAGTATCCGGAAATTCTTATTTAAATTGCCCGCGTTGAGTATTTTTAAGTATTTGAAGTTTCTGTATGTTGGTAGGACTGTCCGTAATTACTATGCCAAACATAAGTGCGGTCTGTCAACTAGTTTGTTTACGACAGCTGTTGAAACCAGTCGACCTCAGTGGTAGTCTGCGAATGTTACAATGGAAAAAAATATTGAACAAAGAGTTTGTCTCAAATTTTGTGTTTTAAACGAAATTTCGTGTGCTGACTCGTTGCGAATGCTGGAAAAGGCTTATGGAGACTCTGTTTTATCGAAAACCCAAGTGTACGAATGGTACAAAGCCTTTAAAAACGGTCGGGAGATCGTCGAAGATTTGCCTCGTTCAGGACAACCGTCGACCTCTTCAACCAACGATAACGTCGAAAAAATCAAGGAAATTGTGCTCGAAAATCGTCATGCCAGTGTTAGAGAGATAGCTTGTGATCTCAACATCTCTCGTGAAACCGCTCGTTTGATTTTGGTGAATCAATTGGGCATGCAGCGCGTCGCCGCTCGGCTCGTTCCGTTAGAGCTGAATTTTCTTCAGAAACAGTACCAGATGCAGGTAGCTGCAGACATGCTGGATCGTGCAAATTCTGATCCCACGTTAATGAGACGGATCATAACTGGTGACGAGACATGGTTCTATGAATACGACACACAAACGAGCCAACAATCATCGGAATGGGTGGGAAAAAATGAGCTGAAACCATAAAAACCTCGCAAAAGTCGTTCGAAAATCAAGACGATGCTTATTGTTTTCTTCGATATTCGTGGTGTGGTTCATCATGAATTCATTCCGCAAGGTCGAACGGTTAATAAGGACTTCTATTTAACTGTTTTGAGACGTTTGCGTGAAAATATTCGCCGTAAACGGCCGGATTTGTGGCAAAACAATTCGTGGATTTTGCATGACGATAACGCACCATTTCATCGAGCCACGATTATTAACGATTTTAAGACCAAACACTCGATAAATACTATTGACCAGCCACCTTATTCGCCTGATCTAGCTCCGTGTGACTTTTTTCTTTTCTTCAGACTGAAATTACCGCTCCGGGGAACCAGATTTGACTCCATAGACGCCGTAAAAGAAAATTCGCAGAAGGAGCTGAAGGCCATCTCTGAAAGCGCCTATAAAAAATGTTTCCATGATTGGAAAAAACGTTGGCACATGTGTATCGCTTCAAATGGAGCATATTTTAAAGAAGATTCAATAAATATTAAAAAAGTTTAATATTTTTGCGTTTTATTTTAAATTTCCGGATACTTTTTTGTCAGAATGTATAAAGGAACCCTGCAATTCTCTATGTAATTTCGGTTTAAAAAGAACACAAAATTTCCAAAGCGCCTCTCCTGGAACCTCGGAATATGTTAACAATGGGGCATATGTTTTCAACCAATCATGACGAAAGCCTCTTTTTTTATTTGGTTTTTTAAACTTGAAATTTTCTGGGAAAGTCCATGTTTTCGTAGAAACATTATATTTGTCTGCACTTGATACTGAAGAGTTAAGATAACGCCCGATATCATATCTATTGTGAATAGGATCTACAGAATCTATACAAGTAGAGCTAGAAGAAACTGTAAGAGAAATAGGTGGAGACGTATCAGATTTAGAACAAGAAGGTATGGAGGAAATAGAGCGAGATGATGCTAATGCTGAGGTTGCATCCTGATCACTAACTCTGAGCCTAGGCTTTTTAAAGAAATTTCTTATATTCATTATAACACCGCGTTTAAGAGTCGATTGTTTTAGATTAATAGAATTGATAAATAATTATATTTTTTTGGTTTTTTAATAATTTGAATTTCAATAAAATTATAATAAAATAAAATTATAATTTTGACAATTAAATAAATAGTTTATTAAATAAAAAAATAATGTAACAGAACGTCATGCCACATCCTTATATAGTTTTGGCTGTTAAATTTTCATGTAGAAAAAGAAAACGCGTATCCACCTAATGGTGATATTTTTAAAAAAATTTGCTATCTTTGGTTCTATTGGTCGTACGATGTTTTTTTTTTTTTAAGTAAATGCGCTCCTAAATAAGCTTGCCAACGGTATATTTTATTAACCCTCTATGGGCACGTGTAACTTTCAGGTCACATTTTAATTTATCGACATTTTACAAAATAATTTTAGTTTTTTTTATATTACGTTATATGTCATTGTATAGCGCTTTTGATATAATCAATATAAACAATATTTTAAAAATTTTTTTTAATTTTTATATACAGATTAACAATAATTGATTTTTGTTGCATAATTTTTTTTCTATATTTCAGAAAAAAATCGGCCCATAAAGGGTTAATCAATCGAATAATAAACAAAGATATTCAAAGTGTTTTTAAGGGAAAAAAGTACCACTTTTTCGTCATTGATTATTCATAAATAAGTTTCAAAAAAGCTTGCATTTTTTTTAAGTACATAATATTTTTAACCTTTATGAAGAAACTGAGATGAAGATTGGCGTTTTAGTCATTACCCAGCCAACTGTACATCCGATTCAAAATGGTCGTTTTTTGCGAAAACGGGATAAATAAATTTAATTTTACAAAAACTATCAGACCCATTATGTTAATGTTTAGCACACATTTTAAGAACATTAAAACATAAAACCTGGAAGAATTTTGTACTACTTTGATAAATATTTCAAAAGTTATTAACAATTGTAAAAAATGCTCATTTTCGAATTTTGATTGCAACTAGCGTCCCCCGTCGCGGCTTCCCCCGCGATTTTTTTGCATAGTTTTCAATATTTTTAATTATTATTAACATAGAACTATTGCTGTAGCATTCTCTTGTATTAAGAGAATTTAAAAGAAAATTCGAAATCTTGATGATCTGGATATAAAACTTACTTGTACTTATACACTCGAGTCGCTTAATTCTCTAGTGAAAAGCTTCCGCGCCACCTATTGAGTGAAATTGGTACTGCCGTGAGAGGAGGTACAGTTTCCCTCTCTTCCCGTCTGGCGCAGAGCGCCACGCGAGCGAATTCCTACGCGGGCGAAGTCAAGATCCACTATTAATTTTTTATGGTTAATAGTGAGTAGAATGTTTTTTTAAATAGCTTAAGTCACTCCAACCATTTTAAAAGAACATTTAACAAAATTTTTTATCGATCTGTAACGTCGGGTGTTACTTTTTTAGCTATGGTTAAGCTATACTACTATTTTGCCGTTCTTTGGCCTAAACATTGAAGCTTATGGGCTTAGGGCAGCGGAGAATATAGTTTGTAAACGTTTGTTTGGAAGAGGTGGGTGTTTATAGGATTGAGCAGATGCAGGAGGCTCGGTTCCTGAAATTAGAATCAGCCTCGAGCCCTGCTCTGGATTAGGTTCTACTAAGATGATAGTGGATAGCCGAATAGTCGGCCGCGTTTCGGCCAATAATTCTGTTGGAGGATTTTAACCCTTTCGTCCCAGAATTCTATTTTGAAACCAAGAATACGAAAATTATGCATACGATAATGATTTGCTTTAAAATTATTGATTAACGTCTTTCAAAAAATTTTTTTTTGTTGGGGGAGGTGATAATTGGTGGTAAACCTTTGTACCAGCAGGGTTTTTATGTGGTACAAAAATATACTATCAGGTACATGCAACAATTTTGTTACTATTGAGAATTTATTCAAAAACATATTTACAGAAGTACAATGAAAACATCAGTAATTATCCTACATGGTACAACTTAGAATAATCCTTACACAGTGGAATATTGCACTCCTGACATATTGTCTTTGTCCTCTTTTGATGTTTTTTTTACTTCATCTAGAACATCTTCTTCTTGTTGATCCTTCCACTGGAAGATGCAATGGTACTGCACCATAAATTTTACGTTTCTTATTCGGAGGTCCTCTTTTTGGAATAGTCAAGGAAGTATTTTGTTTGCCCTCAGCTATTAACTCTTCGGCAAGTGTTACAAGAAACGTTAGAAAAGGCGTTTTTCTATTTTCACGTCTCAAATTATTGTAAAGTATCCAAGAATTTACTGCACACATATTCAAGCAAGTGTAATATACTTTTTTCCACCATTTATTAGATTTTCTATCATGATATTACAATGCTACAAGTTGATCTGCCCCATCAACTTCTCCCATAATCTGACGATAAAATGCAATTACTAACCTCAAAATAAAAATCAGCAGTGAATGTATGGTGGACTACATTCATTAAACTTCAAATACCGGCGTGGTACACTTTTCATAAGTTAAGAACGTATAATCAAACTTTCAGGAATTTTTAAATCTTGATGGTACACATATGTACCGATCGGAACGAAAGGGTTAAGATAAAGAAAAGATTTTAAAACATTTAAATCCGAACTCACTTTTTATTCAAGAATTTAGTGGTGCGCAACAAATCCTCTCTCTCTATTACTTTCTCTCTCTCTCTCTTTCTTTCTCTCTCTCTCTCTCTCTCTCTCTCTCTGTTGCTGTGGCTGACTTCTCGTCGTCTTCTTCTTCTTATTTATTTGAAAAATTGAATAGTCTGCTTGGCGTAGCTGCTTCGTAGTTGCTTCCTAGTAGTTTCCTTGTAGTTGCTTGAGGTCTGTTCGTAGTGATAATTCCTTGCTTGCTTGTAGAAGTGTAACTTGTTCCTTAGTAATGTTCCTCGTAATAATATTTCCGTAGTACGTGGGTCCTCGAGTGCTGCCTGAGGTCTGCTGCTTAGTGATCATTTTGTGCCGTATTCAAATGCGTTATAGAAGCTACTCAGCAAATTCCTTCTTTGACCAGAAAATACTAGAAGAGGCCAAGTTTTTCAGGCCCCCTCTTCCTGGCGGGCTTCTCGGAGAGTGAGTGTTAGAGAGAGAGAGAGAAAGATGATTCATTTTTGCGGTATTTTTACATAGGTTCATTATTTACTATTGTAACGTCGGTATGCGACCTCCGTTTTTTTTTGTTTTTGTGATTCACCGATAAGTCTGCTCATTGCCTTTCCGGCCCCTGGTCGCCATTCAAAAAAAACATACCGACCGCCCGCCTCGATCCACACCCAAGCGCTACCATGATAAAGCCTCTCCCCACAATCGACGTGACGCACTCTCCTCCGACCCGAACTGTTGTGAAACCTAGCCTAAGCTTAAGCCAAGAGATTACGATTTTCTTGTTAATCCCATGTATCATTTAAATAAAAAAAAATTTGCTACGAGGGTAGTCCCGAAAGTATCTGACCTGACTTATGAATACAGGTAGTTTTAAAAAAACAATTACTGCGATTGACAATACCACCTTTCAACAACTTAATGTGAAAAATTCATAACGGTACGTTTATAATTATTTTTTTGACAGACATCCAAAGTGAACGCTCTCAGTGAATTTGTAAATATGAAAAAAATCGGGCATCGTTATGTGATACAATACTTTCATTTAAAAGGTCTAAGTCCAACCGATATTAAAGCCGAGCTGGATTCTATTCTGGGAAAGTCTGCTCCTTTGTTTACAACGGTCAAATATTGGGTTGCTGAGTTTAAGCGAGGTCGTACGAGCTGCCAAGATGAACACTGCAGTGGTGGACCAAGTGAGGTCACTACGTCAGAAAATGGGAAGAAAATCCACAAAATGGTATTGGATAACCGTCGACTAAAAGTACGCGAGATAGCAGACATGGCAGGCATTTCAAAAAGTGCTGTGCATCGCATTTTGACCGAAAATTTGGACATGAGAAAGCTGTGCGCAAGATGGGTGCCGCATTTGCTCACAATGGAGCACAAACAGCAACGTCAGGATGTTTCCATCGAGTGTTTGACAATGTTTCGCAGCAATAAAGACGAGTTTTTGCGTCGATTCATAACCATGGACGAAACATGGGTCCATCATTTTACACCTGAGACCAAGGAGCAATCAAAGCAGTGGACTAAAAAGAGAAAACCGGCTCCAAAGAAAGCAAAGACAGTTCAATCAGCTGGCAAGGTCATGGCATCCGTTTTCTGGGATGCGCGTGGGATAGTATTTATTGATTATCTCGAAAAGGGAAAAACAATCAACGGTGCATATTATGCAGCCTTATTGCAGCGTTTGAGTGATGAAATCAAGAAAAAACGGCCCCAAACTACGAAAAAAAAAGTGTTATTTCATCACGACAACGCACCAGTCCACACGTGCGTCATTGCGATGGCTAAAATCAATGAGTTGAAGTTCCAATTGCTTCCTTACGCACCCTATTTACCAGATCTGGCTCCCTCGGATTATTTTCTTTTTCCGAATTTGAAAAAATGGCTTGGTGGCAAAAGATTTGTCAACAATGAAGAGGTAGAGTCTGCGGTTAATAGGTATTTTGAGGGGCTTGACGGTTCCTACTATAAAGCGGGTATCGAAGCTATTAAACATCGTTGGGGAAAGTGTATCGAACTGAAAGGAGAATATGTTGAAAAATAAAAAACATTTTTGCAATTCTTTACTGTTTTCTTTGTCGGGTCGGGTACTTTTGGGACTGCCCTCGTACAATCGTTAAACTTAATTTAAATTTAGTTTAATAATGCATTATTTTTATTTTTTTTAATTATCATACAAGGGCGGTTTAATAAGTACCCGCGTTAGAAATGAAGACACCATTTTTTCAAAAAATTTTTTTTTATTTTTCAACATAGTTCCGTTTTAGAAAGATATACTTCTTCCAACGTTTCTGCCATTTTTTAACCCCTCAAAAAAATAGGATTTGTCGAACTCTCCAAAATACGCCTCTGTCTCGGCGATGACTTCCTCGTTTGAGCCAAATTTTTTTCCCGCGAGCCATTTCTTCATGATGGGGAACAAGAAAAAGTCGCAGGGAGCCAGATTATGTGAATACGGAGGATACGGCAGCAATTTATAACGCAATTAATGCAGTTTGGCGACGAAAACCCCGGATGAATGTTCTCGTGCGTTATCATGGTGAAACAGCACCTTCTTTTTCGCCAAATGCGGCCGTGTCTCCTTCAATTTTTTGTCGAAGCGGTCCAATAACTCACTGTAGTATTGTCTAGTGATCGTTTTTCCTTTTTCTAAAAAATCCATGAGGATGATGCCGTTCGCATCCCAAAAAATTGTCGCCATGACCTTTCCGGCTGATGAGACCGTCTTCGCCTTCTTTGGAGCAGATTCACCGGGAGAAATCCATTGTTTTGATTGTTGCTTAGTTTCTGGTGTGCAATGATAAATCCAGGTTTTATCAACGGTGACAACTCGACGCAAAAACGCCTTCGGATCCCGCTTAAATTGCTCTTAACACTGCTTCGAAGTTAACAGCCGCATTCGCTTGTTGTCCACCGTGAGCAGTCGCGGCACCCATTGGGCCGACAGCTTTTTCATCGCCAACTTATGTCAAATATTAATTGCCGTTCCGGTAGACATACCTACGGCCTCTGCTATTTCGCGCACTTTCGTTCGTCGATCAGCGAGAATCATGTCGTAGACTTTTTGAATGATTTCCTCGGTAACCACGTCTGCCGAGCGTCCTGGTCACTCCTCGTCAAAAACGGATGTTCGCCCACGTTTAAATTCGTTAAGCCAATATCTGGCTGTGGTCATAGATGGCGAAGTGTCCCCATAAACAGCATCTAACTTTGCTTTTATCTCTTCGCATTTTTTTCCATCCAAAAACAAAAAGCGAATTACCGAACGATACTGCTCTTTTTCCATCTTAGCGAAAATCACGAAAAACGTCTTACTTAAATGGCTGCCAAATCCAAACTAACCTATTAATTAGTCTAAAATTTATTTTACCGTCGTTTAATAGATGGCAGCCCACGATGATAATAGCAACTTCCCTTAGGAACGCCTTCTGTCGTCAAACACGGGTACTTATTGAACAGCCCTCGCATGTATACGCATATAAGTCATGTAATACAAACAATAAATTTAAATAGATATAATACAGAAGGGCATAACCATGTCTTTTTCTTTTTTTTACATAAATTTATTAATAAAATAGTCATAAATTTTTGTGCTAGCATAAATATTTTAATTATTATATTGTTTTATTCCCGAATCATCTTTTTGCTAAGCAATAGGAAAATGAGCATCCCCGCCGTTATTAGAGACGTCGCGGAGTCCTATTATTTCTGTTCTCAGGCAAAGCGCTGAATAAAATTTTTACAGGTACACTCTTGCTAAAAATTCTCCGTTGCACAAATTTGAATCATTAATTTAAATATTACCAACGAGCTCGGAATTGCACTTAGATTATTGATAATAACGCTGCACCTATATTTTCCATTAATTTTTCTATATTGATTTCACTTTGTAATTTTTTGTTGTTATCTTAACGATAAAAATAATAAAAATAATTATAATATATTATTGATTAACGCTAATATATTTTCACATACACATTATTTTTTTTTTGCAAGTAACTTTAATTCTATCCTTCCGCATGAGGACATATGATACCATAAAATATTTCAGTTTATTATAACTATTTTTCTCTTAATTTTTCTATTTCATTTCTTTTTATAACAGAACCTTACAAGAATCATTGCATTAATCATTAATATACTATTAATTACGTTTTGCGATATTTTAATTTCAATTTGCAATAATAATTTTTAGTGCGCGATAATCATTTGTTTTAAGGCTCCTAACGAAATAATTATATTAAAAAATAACCTAGAACACTTAATTACTTATCCGACGGTCCGAAACAATTATCTGCCGGTAAAACAAAATTGTAACTAATAAAAAATAATTATTTAAGTTGACATTTTTGCAATTATTTTCTCTTTTTTACCGTTCAATTATCATAAATTGTATTTTGTTAACCGACAGATACCACGCGTGTCCAGGGTAACGATCATTTTTATTTATTTAAATAATTATTTTTTACTTAGTAATCCATATAAATCTAATGCGTAAAAATGCGACAAAAACTTCGTTTTTTTTTTAATACACATAAAATTTTGAATAAAAAGCAATCGTATAATTTAATTTAGTGTATTTTTGGTATAAATAATAGATAAGAAAAATTTATAAAAATTATGCAAAAAGGAATCATTCTCTCTCTCTCTAATTCTCACTCTCCCACTCAACCGGAGCAGTAGCATCCACCCCGCGCTAATTCCGAGCAATCGGATTGGTCCAGAGAAGTCTCTGTACAAGTGCATAAAAAGTCAAGATCAACACGTGGAGACAGCCTTCGTTTTCCCGCTTCAATATTCAAAGATATAATTTTTTACGTCAGACTTCTTTTTCGCACTTTAATATTCAAGATGAAATTTCTCATCGAGACTTCTTTTCCGCGCTTCAATATTCAAAGTTTTCGCCGATCGAGAGCCATCCGGTTTCCAGCAAGAAGGAAGGAAGAGAACGAGGGAGAAGAGAGAGAGGGTACCTGTTCCAACTGCAATTTCCATAGAAAAGAAAAAATGAAAAGTGAGTTTTATTAATTTTGTCTTGTTTCTTTCTGTTCTCCACCCAGAGGCAGTATTAGCCAGAATCGGCGAACTGTCTCTTTCTACAAAGCGCGTAGTAGGTCCTTTTCAGAAAAGCATATAGGCCAACGTCGGCCTAAACGGTTGTCCATTCCCGAATTTCATCTTTATCCCTAAAAATTATTACGACTTCATTTGCTTTGCCGTCCTGAGCCCATAAAATTCAGTACTAAGGCTCGAAAAAAGAGCAAAAGCAGTTCATATTATTTGAAACGCGGTTGAAACGTCAAGCCGACGTTGCAACAAATTTTATGGAGGCCCTGGGGGGATTTCGAAGTTAAAAGAAATTAATTTTTCTTTAAACTTCTGAGAATACTGCAAGTCGTAAGAGTTTTCCATTTATTTCTTCTTTTTTTTTGACAACATATAACATAATAAAATAAATAAATAACAAACTTCTCAAAAGTTTTGAAATAGTATTTTTTTCTGTTGAAGAGATGGCGCGCTGCGCTCTCTTCTACCCCCTCTTTCTCAGTTTTTAGTCTTGTCTATTTTCTGGCGCGTGCGATAGTAGTAGTCAGAGAGTCAACCTTGATAAATCAAGTAACACAAGCGCTCTTGTATTTTCATAACTTTGTAATTGTATCCTGTGCATTTGATTAGAAACAAATAAATAACTTTTGACATTTTAAAGTTGTGTCTACATTTTATTTCTATCAGTTATATAAAATAATGTCACCAAGTAAAAATATCAAAAGGTTATGGGCCCAGGAGAAGCCCGGAATGAAGAAGAGGTCACCGGTGACAGCAATAAAGGTAAGAAAGAATATATCTTTCTTGGAACGAAAAAATCAAGCTTGAAAGCAACTGTTACTACAGTAAAGAATAACTGTAGAGTAAGTATGAGTAAAATTATGTGCGACGGTGAAGTGATTTAAAAATTTATGCATTGTGTATCTCTCAAGGTAGGGCAATCGTGAAAGAGATACGAAAATCAGTACGAGCTAGTAAACGCGATATGCTGTGAAGGGCCGTTAACGCAAAGATTGCTGCGAGTATGATAGTGTGCATGTGTGTTGAGGGCGTGAAGAAAGTTAAAATTGTAATTTCAATTGTTGTTGAATTCGTGGAATTCGATTTTGCCGTCGGCATGTTCGAACGCGCGCGCTATTCCGAGAAAAAACAAACGCGAACGGTGCGAGAGAGAGAGGGAACGCGAATGGTGCAAGAGAGAGGAGACGCGAATGGTGCGAGAGAGAGAGGAAACGCGAACGGTGCGAGAGAGAGGAAATGCGAGCGGTGCGAGAGAGAGAGCACGTGAGTGCGGTGCGAGAGAGAGGGAATGCGAGCGGTGCGAGAGAGAGAGAGAGCACGTGAGTGCGATGCAAGAGAGAGGGCATGCGAACGATGCGAAAGAAAGAAAGAGAGAGAGAAAATACACGGAGACAGGATGAAAGTCTCTACTGTGTATAAGACACGCGCATGGAGATCAAAGCCTGTGCGTTGCGAGTGCGAGAGAGAAAGTTAACAAACACGCACGATAATGCTAGATGTGTGAACGCGGAATTTCTGCTACAACACGGTAAATCTAGCCTAACAAAATACGAAAATAACAAAACGTATAGCTATATGAAGTACAAGTGTGATAGCGACAGGAATTATAAAATTATATTCAATCAATACTAACCATATTAAATTAAATTAAAACAGAATTAAAGTCAATTTAATTCTTAATTGCTCTGGTCAGTTTTATTTGCTTGTGTTCAGTAAATCAAATTTGATTGGAAAAAAATGACTCCAGTCAATTTGGTTGAAAATAAAATGAAAATTATATATTTCCGGAAATAAAACAAATTAAAATTTTATACACAAAAATAAATAGAAAGACAATAAAGCTTAAAATTTTAATACTGTCAGTTTGATTTGCTTGTGTTCGGCAAATCAGATTTAATATTATTTAAAAATTATTTATACATAATTTAAAATTGAATTATCAAAATTTTATTAGCGAACAGTAGCGAATGTTTTTATTAGCGAACAGTAGCAAATGATTTTATTTGCTAACAGTAGTGAATGTTTTTATTTGCGAACAGTAGCGAATGATTTTATTTGCGAACAGTAGCGAATGATTTTATTTGCGAACAGTAGTGAATGTTTTTATTTGCGAACAGTAGCGAATGATTTTATTTGCGAACAGTAGCGAATGTTTTTATTTGCGAACAGTAGCGAATGATACAGTTTGCGAACAGTAGCGAATGTTCAAAATAAATGCGAGTGTGAATGACTTAATGAAATATAAATCAAATAATAAAGCATTAATGTAAATCAAAATAAATTAACAATTTCTGAATTTTCATTGATGCTGTCTGCGCAAATGAGAAGTCTTTATTGCTCTTTTTGAAGATTCAGGAGCTGGCTTTTATGTTCCTAGAAAAACATCCTGAACAAATCATCAGAGTAAGAATACTGGATGATTTTATAATATTTACAGTAGATGATGGAACCGTCTACCAACTAGGTAAAGAAAAATAAATTATTAAAATTATCAAATATACATCTGGTTTGCTTGTGTTCGGTAAATCAGATGCGATTGATATATTTTTGCATAGTAAATCCAATGAATTAAATTAAAATAAAGAACCTAACTCAGGGTGTGAATGTGTCTGTGTTCGATCTTCACATCATGAGTGAAATAAAATAGGAACCTATGCACATGTATGATTCAACAGCGAAAGATAACGACAGTTTATATGAACTCTTTCGATTTATAATAATCCGATGAAATCATCATATATACATCTGGTTTGCTTGTGTTCGGTAAATCAGGTGTAACTGATATATTTTGTTTATAAAATTAAATGAAGAATATACAAAATAAAAATGTCGTAGTTTTAATTAAGTTATATCTCGATCTGATTAGCTTGTGTTCGGCATATCAGATCTGAGCTAAATTAAAACAGTTACAATTACTTATGAATATTATAACTCATAGAAAAGGAATTCATCACGGAAAACGAGCTAAGTCTAGTGAAGAAAGCAATTCAAAAGGAAGAGCTTCTGATGCCCTATTGTCGATTAATGGTAAAAGGAAAAGGCGACAGAACTAAAGGGACAAAGAGAAACGAAAACCAAGCGACAGCTGCAATGTTAAAAGGTATACCAAAAATTAAAAATATAAAAAGGGGTAATATTCTTATAAAGAAAATTTTTATTAATAAAAATAAGTACATGGATTTACATAGATTGATACAACATGGTGAAAAGGATAATAAAATTAATGAATCTTCTATAGAAATAAAGGAACAGCTGGAGAAGCTAAACCGCAAAGTAGACAAGATGCAGGTGCGACAGAGAGAATTTGAGCGACAGACTAGAGAACAGCTTAACGACCTAAAGGAAACAGTGAGCTCGGAAGCGAAAAATGGCTCTCGGTTAATAAACAGAGTACGCCGTGAAAGCATTCGCAATTTCCTAGAGCTGGAAGAACAGGTCAGTTCAAACGAATCATACGCGAGTGATAAAAACTCGAATGAGGGCGACGGGAAAGGCGACAGAATTATAGACAATAGTCAGTCAGGGGTTGGTCATAGTTCGACAGTCATTAATAAAGATATAGATAGAATGGATATATCAAAATTGATCGAAAATGAATTAAAGAAAATTAATAGAGATAAAGGCAGAGTTGATAATAGTTTCGGAGATGTATCGCGTGAGATTAAAGAAACACTTAGAACAGAATTATCCGGTAAAGTAACAACAATTCGACGCGATTACAAATTAATGAAACAAACAAAATTAGAGCATTTTCTGGATCATTTAAACTCAGAACTCAGGGAAGCGGATCTATTGTACATATTAGATGAGAAGGTACAGGTTAACGACTCTCATGATGATACGGTTAAAGAAAAACAAAAGTTTAAAGTCCGGGGCATAATTGTAAATCGAATTGATCCTGATTATTATTCAAAAGTAATAGATATCAAAGATCCTGTAGAGTTATTAAATGAAATTAAGAAAATAAAATTGAGTGAAATTAATGTAACTTCTGCTACGATCAGGTGAAGACTGTACGAAATTCAGTATAATCCCATTAAAGAAAAGGCGACAGAATTTATAGATCGGTTTGAAGAGTTAGTTAGATGTTATAATAATTTGTCTAATAATAATATCCTATCGGACGATGAAAAGAGAGACGCGTTTTACAATGCGATATTAACAAAAATACCTCAAATTCAAAATATAGATTTTATGATAAGAAGTACTACAGGCAAAATACTAAACTATGACCAACTAAAATTATATGTCCTACAGCTCGAAAGTATAAAATGTCAAATGACAGCGACGGAAAAGGCGACAGCGATGGTGGCAACAGAGTCAAAGGAGGCACCACGCTGTTTCAATTGTGATGATTTCGGACACATGGCTTTCAACTGCCTGCACAAGGGCACAAACAAAAAGGTGTGCTTCGAATGAAAGAAATTAACAAATCACAAGGCAGCGGAGTGCCGTGAAAGGATGAGAAGAAGCGAACAAAGGTATCGACAAATTACTAATTACAAATATAGCAGCAGAAATAATTATCGCGGAAATAAGAGAAAGTTTAATAATAGACGCGATATAGACGACAGTAAAAGACGGCGCATTTTTGGTAGGATAGCGAACGAGAATAAAGAGTACAAAAATAACAAAAATAGAACAAACAGCTACAAAACTAAAACATTCCATAAAAGGAAAAATGAAAATACTATCGACAAAGGGCAAAAGGAAAATCATTTTAAAAAAGGTGAGTGCAAGGATAAATCGTTGATGGAAAATAAAGTAGATTATAAAATAAATGCTAGCGTCTTCAAATCAAACAGTACCGATGAAAGTAAAGAGAAATTAGGACTAGCGAAATTCCTAATAGATGCGGGAGCGACGGAACGTTTAACCAATTCAAAATTAATATTTAAGACCTTTAATGATAATCCTGGCGAAATTAAATGCGCAAATAAAAGCAACAGTGCGAACTTGAGATCGGAGGGAGTAGGCGCGGTTCAAGTAATTGCGGAGCAAAACAAAATTCTTAATCTAAATAACGTTATATATGCAAAAGACTTAACAGAGAACTTATTATCATTGCGAAAGTTTACTGATCAGGGACTGAGTGTCTATTTAGACAATGAACGAATTGATATTTATGATCCTGAAAATAATGAGACATTTATCACGGGCATATATAAAAGGCCATATTGGATAGTTAAGTTTGAAATTGATAAATCGACAAATAATAAGCGAACAGAAGAAAGAAATATAATAGCATATGTAACAACTTTGTAACTATGTAACGAGCGACAGCAATACAAATGGGATTAATACCGCACGAGGACGAATTATGCTTATTTACTTGGAACGAGGCAGATAAAATATTAATATTAACGCTCTATGTGGACGACATTTTACTGACATGTAATGATAAGAGTAAATTAAATGAAATTAAGCGACAGTTAATGGAGGAATACGAAATGACTGATTTGGGCGAACCGAAGTCGTTTCTTGGACTAGAAATTGAAAGGGATAGAAAAGCGAAAGTGTTGATAATCAAATAAGAAAGATATATCGACAGAATGATGCGGAAATTTGGTTTTGAGGAAATGCACCCCCAAAGGACACCTATGGTCACAAACCAAGTAATGAATAGAACATGTAAGCTCAGAGAAGAGACAGACGAAATTGAAAACCTAATTATAACAGAAAATGGAAAAAATAGACCATATAGAGAAGCTATTGGTACCCTCCTTTACTTATCAAATGCCAGTCGTCCCGATATAACCTATGCAGTAAATGTATTAAGTAGACATCAGGTCAATCCGACAGAAAATGAATGGAGGATGATTAAACGTGTGTTTCGCTATCTTAAAGGCACGAAAGGTCTTGGTTTATGTTATCATGGTTATCGAAACGATATACAAGGCTATTCAGATGCAAGCCTAGGCGACTGTAAGGAATCAATAACGACAAGTGGATATGTAATCAAGTTATTTAGTGACACTATTACATGGCGAATGAGAAAACAACGATAGGTTGTATTATCCACATGTCAGACTGAATATGTAGCCATGAGTGACTGTAGTCAAGAATTGATTCCGATTGTGTACAATTCGCTAAAACAGATAATAGAGACAGAATTTACTCCGATAACTTTATGGTGCGACAATAAAGCAGCAAAAGCGAGTGTTAAAACGGGCAGAGGAAATAAATTAAGACATATGGTCGATATCAAAGAACACTATGTACGAGAGTGTGTTCGAAATAACCTTATAAATGTAAAATGGCTTTCATCAAAAGAACAGACCGCGGACGTATTAACTAAACCTTTATCTTTCGAACTGCATGATCGTCTGATCAAGGAAATAATGAACATTTGAATATACATATACATATAAATATATTAATCTGTATACTTGGTGTGTTTCAGGCAATAAATAGAGGCAGCAGAGCGAGAGCTAGCGCGGGAGGGAGTAATGAAGAGATGGCGCGCTGCGCTCTCTTCTATCCCCTCTTTCTCAGTTTTTAGTCTTGTCTATTCTCTGGCGCGTGCAATAGTAGTAGTCAGACAGTCAACCTTGATAAATCAAGTAACACAAGCGCTCTTGTATTTTCATAATTTTGTAATTGTATCCTGTGCATTTGATTAGAAACAAATAAATAACTTTTGACATTTTGAAGTTGTGTCTACATTTTATTTCTATCAGTTATATAAAATGATGTCACCAAGTAGAAAATATCAAAATTTTCTTTAAAAAAGATTATTATATAAATAATAATATAAATAAACATGAATAAGTATTTTTTTTTAAATAAAAGAACAAATTTCTAATAATCTTTGAAATAAAATTTTCTCTTTTTAAAAAGGTTAATGATAAAATAAAACAAAATAGAAAATGTAAATAAATTAAATGAAATTAAAATAAGTGAATAATATATAAATAAACAAACCAAACAAAAACTAACAGATAACTGATGAAAATTATAAAAAGTGAATTAAAGAAATGTAACGTCGGTATACGACCTCCGGTTTTTTTCTTTTTCTTTTTGTGTCCGCCGATAAGTCCGCTTCCTGCCTTTCCGGCCCACAGTAAAAAAGAAAGACATATCGACCAACCGCCTTGATCCACACCCAAGCGCTCCACCACGATAAAGCCCCTCCCCACAATCTACATGACGCACTCTTTTCCGACCCGAACTGTTATGAACCTAGCCTGAGCGTAGACCAAGAGCTTGCGATTTTTAAGTAAAGCCCATACATTATCTAAATAGAAGAAATTTGCTACAATTTGATTCAAATTGAGTTATAACGCATTGTTTATAATTTTCTTATTATTTTTTTTTTATATGTATGTACAGGAATCACGTAATATAAACAAAATATAAATAAAAATAATACCAACGGCATGACCATGTCTTTTTCTTTTTTTTACATGAATTATTAATAAAGATAATCATAAATTCTTATGTTAAGCATAAATGTTTTAATTATTATATTATTTTATTCCCGAATCATCTTTTCTAAGCAATAGGAGAAAGAGCGCCTCTGCTGCAATCAGAGACGTCGCGGAATTATATTATTTCCGTTCTCACGCAAAGCGCTAAATTCCTTTTTACAAGTACACTCTTCCTAAAAATTTTCCATTGCACAAATTTAATAATTAATTTGAATAATATCAGCAAGCTTGGAATTATACGTGGATTATTGATAATAACGCTGCGCCTATATTTTTCATTAACTTCTCTATATTAATTTCGCCTTATAATTTTATACTCATTATTTCTGTAATGCTATATTAATAATTAACACAAATATATTTTCACAAATTTTTTTTATATAACTTTAATTCTATCCTTCCGCACGAGGACAAATTATATCATCAAATATTTCAACTTACTATAACTATTTTTCTACTAATTTTTCTATTTTATTCCTTTTCATCATTTTCATAAACAAGACCTTATAAGAGGCATAGCATTAATCATTAATATACTATTAATTACGTCTTGCGATATTTTAATTTCAACCGACAATAATTATTTTAAAGCGCAATAATCATTTGTTTTAAACGAAATAATTATAGCAAAAAAATAACATCGAACAATTAATTATTTATCCGACAGTCCGAAACAACTACCTACAAATTAAACAAAATTGTAACTTATAGAGAATAATTATTTAAATTACTTTTTTTTCCAATTATTTTTCTTTTGTACCGTTCAATAGTCATGAATTATATCTTATTATCATTTTACTGACCCATGGATACCACACGTGCCCTGGGTAACAACAATTTCTCATTAATTTAAATAATTATTTTTTATTTTAGTAACCCGTATAAATTTAATACGTAAAAATGCGACAAAAGCTTCGTTCTTTTTTGTAATACGCATTAAATTTCAAATAAAGTACGCTCATGTAATTTAATTTAATGTATTTCGCCAATAAATAATAGATAAAGGAAATGTATAAAAATTATACAGAAAGAATCATTCTCTCTCTCTCTCTCTAATTCTCGCTCTCCCACTCAATCATAACACCTTTAAGATAGAGCAGTAGCGTCCATCCTGCGCTAATTTCGAGCAATCGGATTGGCCCAGAGAAGCCACTGCACAAGTGCATAAAAAGGCGAGGATCGACCCGCGGAGGCAGATTCAAGATTTCTTTCGCGCCACCGGACTCAAGTTTTTTTTGTCATAATCTGTCACTCTACAATTCTTCAAGTTTAATTTTTTTTTGCACTGTAAATCTTAGATATTGATATTTTTTGGTTTTTATTTCTCTTCAATTGGAGATAAAAATTTCTTCGTCGATTCGGTCAATCAGGACTTATCCAGTTCTCCGTCAAGAAGAAGGAAGAGAGCAAGAGAGAGAGAGAAAGGATTTCTCCTGTTTTTTTTCCGCACGCCTACAATAAAACAATAAAGAGTGAGTCTATTTAAATATTTGTATCTTTCTTTCTATTTTTTCCGAAGGGGTAGCATTAGCCAAGATCGGCTAAATATCTCTCTCCTTATATATAGGCCAACGTCGGCCTATACGGTTGTCCAGCCCTGTATTTTTATTTTTATCCTAAAACTCTCACGATACTTCTTTCTCCGCCGTCCCGAGCCCATAAGTTTTGCTACTTAGGCTCAAAAAGGCGATAAGCAGTGCGCGTTAATTTAAAAACGCGGTTACAACGTCAACCCGACGTTACAACCAATTTTATGGAGGCCCCGAGGGGATTTTCGAAGTTAAAAGGAATTAAATTTCCTTAAAATTTCTGAGGACACTGCGGGTCGTGAGAGTCTCCATTTATTTCGTTTCTTTTATAAGAATATGTAAAATTTTCTTTCTCTTAATTTCTATGATAATAAATGAATAAAAAAATTTATGATAATAAATTAGTAACAAATTTCTAATAAATTTTTCTTCAAACAGAATTTTCCTTCTATAAAAAAAAAAAAAAAAAAAAAATTTTTTCAAATTAGAAAAAAAAATATGCGATATTTAGTTTCTATTTTTAACAAAATCTTCATACAATTTAATTTTGCAAATTTTTTTATTCAAATTTCACTAATCAAGTTCTAATTTAAAAAAAAAAAAAAAAAAATAATGTTACGTCCCGTTATATTTTGTCCGATTTTAAAATTTTTTTTATTTCGAAAATTTTAAAGCAAGCCTAAAGGAAAATCCCAGATACGTTTCCTCTGGAATGCTTGTTTATCTTATCCACGTGTGTGCTAAGCGCTTAAGAATAGAAAGAGATAAAACGATGGCATACGAGCCGTTCAAAAATATATCCGTTATAAGTTCAAAATTTTTTTGTTATACAATAAACGTAATCGCTTGAGCCACCCGTAATTAACAATAATATATTGACAAAATTTTAAATCCGCTCTAACAATATACCTACACGCTACTTATTTTATTGCTTTAAAAGGTTCATAGTAAAATCATCAAGCGTCTTTTTTCATTTTGTATTTTAATTTCGTTTTGTATGTTATTTTTTGTTTTACTTCTTCTTGTAATTTAATTTAAGCCAAAAGGCAGCGAAATTAATATTATAAAAAAAATCTTTGTTAATAAATTTGATTTTCAATTATATAAGTAATCGAATAATTTAATATATGATTCTATTATCATTATTGTATTTTATATTATTAATTGTAATATTCTTATAGATAATTATATAAGTTTTAATATTGATAATGTGAAATAGAAAGAAAGATGACAGTTTACCAACGAGAGCGACAGAGACGACCAGATGTTGCTGTCTCTCTTTTCTCTCTCTCGCACGATGCACTTTCTCTCTCTTTCACATAAAACGCGTAGGCGGAGGCGTGATTTCTTTCCGCCACTGTTACTCTTCTATATCTTACGAAACGCTACGAAGGTCAAAAGTAGGGCCGAGGAAATGCCCTTATTGGCCCAAACTTATCTTGCCGCTTTTCCAGCCGCCGAAAAACTCGCGGTCCAGCGGGTATAAAAGCCGGTGCATCGATGCATTCGACGGCTTTTCTTGAGGAAAACTCCAAGAGCAAGACTCAGAGCGACCTCGAAGCCCACTTCTAATTCTTCTATATTCAATTCTTACTATATTAAGTCTAATCCTACTATATTCAAACTCTTGCTATATTACGTACAAAATTTTTCTATATTCGAACTTTTATTACATTCAATTTTGTGACTAAAATTTGTATAAATAATTGTATTAAAATTATTATTTGAGAGATCTAATTAAACGTAAGATTTAACAAAATTATCTTTTTTTATTTCTTATACCTCTCATCTAACTAATGTCTAAACCTACCTACATCGTCATCTCCCAATATTTCCTTCATCGAAAGAGTGTGTGGCGTCGGAAAGGTGAGACTGTGCTGAAGTCGACCTCCCGAGCAGCTGGTAACGCTTTCGATTCCTCCCATCAAAGGAGTGTGTGGCTTCGGAAAGGTGAGACTGTGCTAAAGTCGACCTCCCGAGCAGCTGGTAACGCCTTTGATTAACCAATTTTTCCCCCATCAAAGGAGTGTGTGGCGTCGGAAAGGTGAGACTGTGCTAAAGTTGACCTCCCGAGCAGCTGGTAACGCCTTTGATTAACCAATTTTCCTCCCATCAAAGGAGTGTGTGGCGTCGGAAAGGTGAGACTGTGCTAAAGTCGACCTCCCGAGCAGCTGGTAACGTCTTTGATTATCCAATATTCCTCCGTTCGAAAGAGTGTGTGGCGTCGGAAAGGTGAGACTGTGCTAAAGTCGACCTCCCGAGTAGCTGGTAACGCTTTCGAACATTCGCTATTTCCTCTTTTATGGCATGCATTACTAACTCTAAGGATTTAACCATCCTTAAACCGTAAATGAGCATTTACGGAAAACACAAGATAAGATAAGGGAGAGTAATAAAATCCCACCCTACGTATTTTAAAGAAAACGCGCCGCGAAGAAAAATTCGGTATATGAAGAGAAAATTCAAAAATTATCTTTAGTTCAGTTCGAGTTTTCAACCTAGTAAACTCAATCTAAAAAATAGTTCGCAGAAGCCACCCGCGCTAGTATCGAAAGATAGGCGCAAACGGCAATATTAACACGCGGTTTATATATCTAAAATACATAAAAAATCGCGAGTTCAAGGAGCGATAATTTTCTTTTAATTACCGCCACCTTTTTACAAATTTGGAGGCCCCGGAGTAGGGATAGTCTGCGGATTATTTTCCCTGACCTTTTAGTCAGTTGCTTTTTTTCTTTTCTTGATGTTTTTTTAAAAACCAAAAAAACACCAGTAAGTCTTTAAAATTTTTTCTAATAAAAAAAATATATATAACAAAAAAATATAAAAAACATTTTTTTTTTTTTCTTTCTTCTCTTTTTACAGTGAATTTTAAGTCGGTTGTTGACGCGAAGCGGACGAATATAAAAAAGCGCAGAACCAAAGCGATAGAAAAAAAGAAAACATTAGATTTACCGTTACCGAAGTGGGGCGAATTATTTTATATATTTTACCAAGAAAATTTAATAAAAAAAATCCAACCATTAAGCCCAATTAAAAATCAACAGCCGAAAATAATTAAAAACAAAAAAATTAAAACTAAAATTAAAATAAATAATAAACAAAAACCAGAAGTATATTTTAAATCCGGCCGACGAACCGGTTCCGAAAAAATATTATTGTGTGAAAAATGCAGAGTATCTATATCACCAGACTATTGTATAAAATATTTTTTTGTTAATTACAATAAAAATAATAGAAAAAAAATGTACGAGACGCGAAAAAGAAAACAAACAATTGTAATTAATTATATTTTTATTTTTCATTAAAAATTTTTTTTTAAACACCTTATATCTTTTTTCTTTCACCTTTTTTCCTTTTAGAAAAACTTCCTTTTTTTTTACAACATTGAAATATTAATTAATTATCAAAATAATTATTTATATTAAAAAAAAAAAAAAAAAAAAAAAAAAAATTATATTTATGCTAAGACCAAAAAATATAAAAATACATGAATAACAACAGTTCTTTCTTATCTTATTTAACACCAACCCTTTCGCAACACCTTATAATAATAAACCTTACAAAATAAAACAAAAAAAAAAAAGCATTTACCAGATATTTTCTTTTGCGCCATCAAAAGAATTGCATTAATTCATACAAAACCTGTTATCTTCACTCAGATATTGTAACAAATTTCTTTTACATTTTTTTTCCAAATAAAGTAAAAATTACTAACACCACTTGCATTATAAACCTTTACCAATTCGCACACCTAATTCTTACAAAATATTAAATTAAAAACACAAACTTATTCAAACTATTGTATTATATTTAACGTAAAATAATTGTAAGCACTTAAAATACACCATTTCAACATTTTACTATAAACACACAGAGAACATTACACTTATACTATCTTTGACCTCGAGCAACCACATTATACTATAAAACACTCATCAACCTTAAAAAAAAAAAAAAAAAAAAAATATCTTCATATATACTAATTTCTTATTCTTTTCTCCCCTTTTTCTTCATTTTTTTTTTCTTATTACTAATATTACACCGCATATTAGAAACTTTTACATCTAAAACAAAATTGAAAACCAAACACAACAAACAAAGTTTGGCTAGGTCAAACCCAGCGTATAGCAAGCGAGTCTAAGTCTGGTAACAGCAAAGCTTACCGTGAGTAACTGCGTTAACGACGCGTCACGTTACCAACATAGAACCAAGCGCGCCACGCATGCGCAAGAGCTTCTAATTTAAAACGCGAAATCAAGTACAAAAATTTAAATAAATTTAGACGTTATTAAACTTGGACATAATAAATAAATAAAAATATAGAAAATAAGTAATGATAATTTTATATACGACGAATTTTGATAAAAATATGATATCTTTTTTTGAAATTTAAATAATTAAATAAGAAAAATATACTAAATAAAAATAAATAAAATACGATAAAAATTTTTTATCTAAAAATCAAAAATCCAATTTTTTCTAATCAAAATTAAAAGAAAATTTTTAAATCAATAAAGAATATAACTGAATAATTATAATAGATACAGTATATCAATGATACCCTTAAATTTCGAAGAACTAACGCACGGGCAGACACAAAATTTAATAATACAGCTAGCAAACAGAGTAACACAGTTAGAACTTCAGAAAGATAAAACCTTCGAACACATCAAAGCCCTAGCTATTTAAAATATTAAGTTTAAGAAAGAATTAGATTCATACGAAAAAATAATACAAAAACACATTGCCACCTTTCGAGAAGATCGACAAGTAATCGCGAGGCAGTTCGCATTATCGGAAGAGAGATATATAGCACTCTGTACGTCAGTCGAATTAGTAGCTTGTTGGACTACCCAAGAACCTAGTGAAATAGAAAATTTAAGCCGTCAACTAGCAGCCTTACGTATAACATCTTAATGTCCAAACGCATGAATACAAGATCTAAAACAAAATCAGAAAGTAATTTAACCGAACAAAACAATTTTAACCCTTTCGTACCTTCTCACCAAATACCTCTTGCTAGCCCGGTAAGACCAAGCACTTCATCAACAAATCGTGAAGGAACCGATATAATAGATCTCGAAACATCTATAAAAAATAATTTAACGACAAAAACGAATCCATCGTTGATCAATATGGCTACAAACGAAGCAGCTGCCCCTATAAACCTAGTGATATCACTTAACGATGCACTACGGCTAGTACCCGAATTTAACGGTTACAATATACCGTTAAGAAAATTTTTAAACGGATGTGAAGAAGCCCGTGCAATGATAGGACCTCAAGGCGATAATAACCTATTAAGATTAATAAAAAGCAAAATTACAGGCGAAGCAAAGCATGCCTTGAACAACCGAGATATAAAGAACTTCAATGATGTAAAAAAATACTTAGAAAAAATATTCTCTCCAACAAAAACTGCAGCTCAATTGCTAAACGAATTAGAAAACGAGTACCAACGCGAGAATGAAACCGTGATCACATTTGCCAACCGAATACGCGACCTAGGCAGCCAGATAATTGAAGCAGAGAACACCGTTAACGGAAACGCAAGTCAAGAATTCAGAACAACAGTCGAAAAGAAAATCATTGAATGTTTTACATTTGGCTTAAGGCCAGAAATAGAGTACAGATTAAAGGCAAACGAAGATGTAAACGAGTTAGTAAACGAAGCCGTAAGGATAGAAAGAAAACTACTAACACGAAAAGGACGATATAGCTCAGAACCAAGACGCAGGACTCTCACGTGCCAATTGTGCCGAAGAGATGGCCACGAAGCCAGCGAGTGCCGTCGAAACACCAAATGCACGTTTTGCAATATAGAAAGACACACGGCAGATAAATGTCGTTTCAAGGAACGAAACGATCAAAATAACCGTTCTTGCCAAATATGTAATCGATTTGGCCATATAGCAAAAAATTGCACCAAGATTAGTAAATGCCAAGTTTGTGAAAAAATTGGGCACACCGCGAAGCAGTGCAAAGGCTCGCGTACGCTGTTTCACGTCACAATATGCCAACTGTGCAATAAACCTGGCCACGGGGCAACATCATGCTATTCGCTACGCAATCAAACCTTAAATCAAACTACCGCACACAGTGATAAGCAATGCCAATTATGCAATAAACCAGGTCATGAAGCGAATTCATGTTATTTATTGCAAAATCAAACATCGAAGCAAAGTCTCATACGTAATGAAAACCAGTGCCAACTATGCCAAGGTCATGGACACACGGCAACCACTTGCACGCAAAAAAGGGATAAGCAATGTCGATATTGCAAAAATCCGGGACATACCATAGAAGAATGCCGCAAAAGGCAATATAACGAATCCCAACGACAGGGAAACGAACGCAATCTTCCGTCAAAGAGCGCGAACGCGGAGACCAATACCAACCAGCGCTCGACTCACACCATGGAACTTAGCAGAGAAATTTCAGAGTTAATCCCATTATAAAAACTCAAGAGTTGACGATACCTATTATCGAATTCAGGTATCCCATTACCGATAAGATACTTACGTTTATGATCGACACCGGATCGGAAATTAGCATAATAAAAACAAAATTTTTACCAGAGAATCAACCCATTAAAAGTGAAAATTCAGTCACGATCAAAGGCATTGGCGACACCTACTCTAAACCTTTAGGTAAAACAAGTATTAAGATATTAGGACGAATTTTTGAATTTTACATAGTCCGAAACTCTTTCCGGATTCCGTACAGCGGAATATTAGGCTCAGATTTCTTCTCTATTAACAAAGCAAAAATAGATTTCAAACGAAACGTATTAGAGACCGATTTAAGAACAATTCCGTTTAAACAACGCCAAAATTTTTCCCTCACTGAAAACTTAATTAGAAATATACAAACAGACGAGTATATTAACCAAGTTCCTTACGTGGATATATTTAACTCACCGAACAGCTTACACGGCCAGATGATGATCGACTCAGGGTCCGAAGCAAATATAGTAAAACTAAGTTTATTACCACCAGAATGCGAAATAATTAGAACAGGAGCCTCCTTATTAAAGGGTATAGATGAAAATGCGATTCCGACGCTCGGAACGACGAACATAACGGTACTCGGCCTCGATACCGTTTTTCACATAGTACGAGACGATTTTCCAATACCATGTGTAGGCGTTTTAGGGGCCAGTTTCTTAAAAAATAGTAATTCGATCATAAATTACGAATCACGTTTCCTCCAAACTGAAAAACACTTTGCATTATTAAAACGACTCAATACAGAAGAAGCCAACTTCTCAAATTCAACATCAAGCCAATCCGATGAGGATAGCCATTCAGATTTTGACGAAATACTAGACGAAGAAGAATATATAACGGATGATAACGAATTTTACAATATTTTAACCACCGAATTATGCCAGGAAAAACATTCAAGCTTAGGAGAAAAAACTTGCTTTGAAGCTTCAATAAACAGTACCTTAGACAATTTAAATCTTACCAACGATCATAATAATGGTATACGTTCCGAAAGATTAAAGGAAATCATACCATTAGATCACCTTAATCACGAAGAAAAACAGCAAGCAATAGGTTTAATATCTAATTACTCGGACAGATTCTTTTTTAGAAGGCGACGAATTACCTGCTACTAATATAATTATGCATCGTATCCCTACGATAGACGATAACCCAGTAATCACAAAGCAATATCGCTTATCTCACGCTTTAAAGGAGGAGGTAGACAAACAAGTGCAAGACCTGTTAAAGAAGGGGGTCATTAAACCTTTACGATCTGCGTATAACACGAGCCTCTGGGTAGTGCCAAAGAAGCCGGATGCTAATGGAAAACCTAGGTAGCGAGTAGTCCTGGATTTTGGACCCCTAAATGAAAAAACAATACCGATGGCTTACCCGTTGCCCAATATTACTGACATTTTCGATCAAGTCGGTGATGCAACTTATTATACGGTAATCGACTGCGTCTCTGGCTTTCATCAAATCTTGATGCACTCAGACGATGCGCATAAAACAGCATTCTCTACGCCAAGCGGCCACTTCGAATTTTTACGCATGCCTTTCGGACTCCGAAACGCCGGCGTTGAATACCAAAATGCCATGAATATCACCTTAGACGGGTTATTAGGTAAGGGCGTTTTCGTATATATAGATGACGTCGTTATTTACGCCAAGGATTTACAAGAGCACGAAAAACTATTCAGCAAGGTTATGGAAAGGTTAAGAAAATCAAACTGGAAATTAGAACCCAGTAAGTGCGAATTACTAAAGAAGGAAGTTACATACCTTGGCCACATATTGACCAGAGACGGAATTAAACCGGATCCCAAAAAGATAGAAGCCGTAAAGGACTTCCCACGACCTAAAAATATCAAGAACATACGGCAATTTTTAGGATTAGCCGGTTATTACAGAAAATTTATTCCTCATTTCGCCAAACACGCAAAACCTTTGACCAAGTTATTGCAAAATAACGAAGAATTCAATTGGACACCGGAGGTAGAAGAGTCATTTAAAATCCTAAAGGAAGCCTTATGCTCAGCCCCGCTCTTACAATTTCCAGATATGTCACAACCATTTCTCATTACAACTGATGCGTCTGGATATGCCGTTGGAGGCGTTTTATCACAACGTAAAATAGGTAGTGATAAGCCTATTGCCTATACTTCACGTGTGTTTAGAGGTCCCGAATTAAAATACGACACTTACGAGAAGGAAGCCTTAGCGATGTTACACGCTGTTCAAACCTTTAGGCCATATATATACGGTCGGAAATTCACTATCGTAACCGACCATCAACCTCTCGTATGGTTCAAATCAGCCGATTTAAACACTCGTGTTCCAAAATGGAGGTTCAAACTTTCGGAATACGATTATTCTATTATCTATAAACCGGGTAGATTGAATAGCAACGCCGATGCGCTTTCACGAAACCCCATCGAAGAAATTCCAGTAGATATGATGACTCGCGGGCGAAAATTATTGCTTGAAAACAACAATAATAATCAAAACATGAACGAACCAAGAGATTTCATAGAAGAAACAATTAAACAAATGGATAAGAATAAACACGACAAAATCCAAGGATCAACTATAAAACGACCAAGAGGTCGTCCCAAAAGGATTATAGACCAAGATATCACCAATAAACAGTGCTCCACGTCTAACTCAATGTTTCAAACAAAACGTCCAAAAGGTCGTCCTAGGAAAATAATGAACGACGAACCTCGACCGCCAGAAAACACAAAAAAAGGAAAAGATCGATCAACGAGTAAAAATAGAAAGAATGTTCCTTCAAGCGAAAGCGATATCTCGTCATCCTCGTCCGACGAAGAACCGTTTGTCGACGATCGAGATCGAGAACTATTTGAAAATATTAACCCTAACGAAGAACCAGAATCGGACGTATCTGATAGATACCAAACTATCCGATCAAATATCGTAGAAACCAAAGATTTATTAGCTCACCGTAATGACAATATCGCATACTTCGTTACGACGAGCGGCAAACCTTGCGACGAAGGCGCCAAAGCCTTGTTACAAGCCAATAAGATTTCCCCTAAGGAAACCTTAACAATTAGAAAGGTGCAATTTATAAAGATAAACAACCACAAATACCTAGTCGCGATGTGCATTCGCGGAGACGATCCTGAATCACTAAGCACAACTAAAATTAATATAAGTAAGGTTTTAAATAATTTACGTGAATTTATGGTGGATAAAAATTTCAAGGAAATAAGCATCGCGAGGACGGATTTTATAGAAACCCTCCCGTGGGACGATGTACTAGACGTAATTAGCTCAGTATTTATAAGTAGTAACCAAAAAATAATTATCTGTAAGGGCACACTGAAATATGTGCCGGAAGAAAAAAGAAACGCAATCTTCCAAGAACTCCATAGTTCCCCTATCGAAGGCCATAGAGGCGTTTCAAAGACGTTTAATAGAATACGACAACACTATTATTGGGAAAACATGAAGCCCGATATTCAACGCCGAATCCAACAGTGTTTAGACTGCCAATTAAAAAAATTGGTTTGAATCAAAACTAAACAACCAATGATGATTACTGATACTCCCGGTACAGTATTCGACAAAATTGCTCTAGATATTGTCGGACCGTTACCGAGAACAGAGAATGGCAACGAATATATCTTGACGATGCAAGACCAGTTGTTCAAGTACTGCATAGCCGTAGCCTTACCTAACGCTCTGGCCAGCACAATAGCCAACTCATTTATAAAGAAATTCGTTTGTATTTTCGGTGCGCCTAGGGTTGTTTCAACCGATCAAGGCAGGAATTTTATAAGCAATTTAATGAAAAGGGTAGCTAAAAGATTCAAAATAAAGAAGGTCAGGACCACTGCCTTCCACCCTCAATCAAATGGCTCACTCGAAAGATCACACCATGCTTTAAGTGAATACTTAAAGCAATACACTAAGAAAGACTCTGAATGGGACCAATGGGTCGACATCGCGTCATTAAATTATAACACATGTATCCACGAAGGCACTAAACATACGCCTTACGAGGTTGTCTTCGGTAAACTAGCACGCCTGCCATCCAACGAACCCTTAAGAGATAACGATTTAGTCCCCACATACCAAGGGTATATCGAAAAATTAGTCACGCGATTAATAGGAATTAGGAAATTAGCGTACGATAATCTAATAGATGCAAAACACCGTTCAAAAACCTATTATGATCGAAACACGCACGAAAGAAAATTCAAACCCGGTGACTATATATTTTTACTAAAAGGCCCAAAATCCGGAAAATTCGACGACCATTATATGGGCCCCCATAAGATAATCGAGATGCTTGGCCCTGTCAATGCTAAAATTCAAATACTAAACAAAACCAAAATAGTCCACACTAACCGCTTACGTTTTTCCCATATTACTAACGATTAACCTACTAAACCAAAAATTAACACCAAATAACCCTAAATTGTATACAAACCATAGTACACCGCTTAACATACCATTTTTTTTTACAGATGATATCTCTGATAATTCTCACTACCACTTTAATTGCAGTCTCAGCTATGATTGGATACGATTGCGGATCGCGATCACTAAATATTACGACCTTGTCTTTACTAGACGTGGGTCAATGCGAGATACCCGAGAACAGTCTTAATGTCACACAAAGACACGTACAACTACTTCAAATTAGCGATTTTTCCGAAATTCCCGTGTATCAATGTAAACTCAGAGTTCAAAGAACCGTTTACTACTGCGGGGCGTTATCACATGTCTCTATAGTCCGACACGGTAACATGGAGTACATTTACGATATAAGTAGAGAATCGTGCGAAACAGTGTGTCGTACGGGGATGTTAAAATTCAACGATAATGTAGTCCATGTAATCAAACTCAATAGTACTATAACTATACCTGCTCTTTACGCCGGAAGAGTAAAAGACGACGGGACTTGTTATGGCGCGACCTACGCGGATCCATACGGTTCTTGGGACTCTGTAGTAGTTCAGGGGACCGTAACGATAACGGTCCAAGAACAAACGGCTCGCGTTAATGTAGAAAATAATAAAATACATCTGCGATCCGGAACCGCGTGTATACTATCGCGTGGCTCATGCGTAGATACGGAAGGAGGATATTCCTTCTGGACAACCCTTCCTACCGACAATTGTAAATTTAGCCGATACGGTATCTTATTCGAAGGCTATGCCAATAAAATAGTCGATTACAATCTTTAAAAACAAACAGTATATGCTCTTTCCACAAAGGATATCACCTTCGCATTAACTAGCACGGCTAAGTAACAAGTATGCGGTTATACGATTATTCGCACTGACCACCCCAAACTTGTTATATTCGAAACCATTAAGGGTGAGTCATTCGCCGACAGAAAAAAACGATATTTAGGTAATTTAGATATATTTGCGTATATTAATTCAAAATTTGTATTCGTAGAAAGACATATTCGAACTCAAATCCAACAGTTGTATAGAGACGCACTTTTGCAACGTTGTAATTTAGAACGCCAAACCTTAAAGAATGCTCTCGATATTGCAACACAGGCCCCTGATCAATTCGCATATAATTTAATGAAAGGTCCCGGTTATATGGCTTTAACCGCGGGAGAAGTAGTGCATATAATTAAATGTATCCCAGTAGAAGTAAAGGTTGAGCATGGAGAAGATTGCTATACAGAACTCCAAGTTTCGAGAGGAAACACTACGTATTTCCTAACACCAAGGACACATATACTAAAGGCACGTGGTACTAAGATCAAGTGTAACCAGTTACTTCCTTCGTATTATTACGCAGACGAAAGATGGTATAAAATTCTACCAAGACCTATAGCAACCCGAGATCCAGTAGAAATCAAACCACTGACAAAACTGTGCTAAAGTCGACCTCCCGAGCAGCTGGTAACGCTTTCGATTCCTCCCATCAAAGGAGTGTGTGGCTTCGGAAAGGTGAGACTGTGCTAAAGTCGACCTCCCGAGCAGCTGGTAACGCCTTTGATTAACCAATTTTCCTCCCATCAAAGGAGTGTGTGGCGTCGGAAAGGTGAGACTGTGCTAAAGTCGACCTCCCGAGCAGCTGGTAACGTCTTTGATTATCCAATATTCCTCCGTTCGAAAGAGTGTGTGGCGTCGGAAAGGTGAGACTGTGCTAAAGTCGACCTCCCGAGCAGCTGGTAACGCTTTCGATTCCTCCCATCAAAGGAGTGTGTGGCGTCGAAAAGGTGAGACTGTGCTAAAGTCGACCTCCCGAGCAGCTGGTAACGCCTTTGATTAACCAATTTTTCTCCCATCAAAGGAGTGTGTGGCGTCGGAAAGGTGAGACTGTGCTAAAGTCGACCTCCCGAGCAGCTGGTAACGCCTTTGATTAACCAATTTTCCTCCCATCAAAGGAGTGTGTGGCGTCGGAAAGGTGAGACTGTGCTAAAGTCGACCTCCCGAGCAGCTGGTAACGTCTTTGATTATCCAATATTCCTCCGTTCGAAAGAGTGTGTGGCGTCGGAAAGGTGAGACTGTGCTAAAGTCGACCTCCCGAGCAGCTGGTAACGCTTTCGATTCCTCCCATCAAAGGAGTGTGTGGCGTCGGAAAGGTGAGACTGTGCTAAAGTCGACCTCCCGAGCAGCTGGTAACGCCTTTGATTAACCAATTTTTCTCCCATCAAAGGAGTGTGTGGCGTCGGAAAGGTGAGACTGTGCTAAAGTCGACCTCCCGAGCAGCTGGTAACGCCTTTGATTAACCAATTTTCCTCCCATCAAAGGAGTGTGTGGCGTCGGAAAGGTGAGACTGTGCTAAAGTCGACCTCCCGAGCAGCTGGTAACGCCTTTGATTAACCAATTTTCCTCCCATCAAAGGAGTGTGTGGCGTCGGAAAGGTGAGACTGTGCTAAAGTCGACCTCCCGAGCAGCTGGTAACGTCTTTGATTATCCAATATTCCTCCGTTCGAAAGAGTGTGTGGCGTCGGAAAGGTGAGACTGTGCTAAAGTCGACCTCCCGAGTAGCTGGTAACGCTTTCGAACATTCGCTATTTCCTCTTTTATGGCATGCATTACTAACTCTAAGGATTTAACCATCCTTAAACCGTAAATGAGCATTTACGGAAAACACAAGATAAGATAAGGGAGAGTAATAAAATCCCACCCTACGTATTTTAAAGAAAACGCGCCGCGAAGAAAAATTCGGTATATGAAGAGAAAATTCAAAAATTATCTTTAGTTCAGTTCGAGTTTTCAACCTAGTAAACTCAATCTAAAAAATAGTTCGCAGAAGCCACCCGCGCTAGTATCGAAAGATAGGCGCAAACGGCAATATTAACACGCGGTTTATATATCTAAAATACATAAAAAATCGCGAGTTCAAGGAGCGATAATTTTCTTTTAATTACCGCTACCTTTTTACAATAAACAATTTAAATTAATTTAAATTAAATTATTGTTTAAAAAAAAAAAAAAATCATCTGAAACTTAAAACAATTTTGCTCTCGGACTATAAAACATTATACACCTGAATATCTTTTAGTAATTACCTAAGAATTATACATCTTTCATGAAAAGTTGTTTAAGTAGCAAATGTCTAATTTAGTTTAATTTGATAAATATAATTCGACATTTGTCTTGTTAGGAAAAAAAAGGAGGGGAGTAATAATTATTAAATGATTTAAAAAGTGAATCGAGAGTGATAATTAATCGAAATCAAAAAGTATAAGTGATTTAAATTATATATAAAATATATATAAAATAAGCGAATTAAAGTTAAATTGAATTAAAAAGGAAACGAAGTTAGAAAAGCGAATTAAAAAAAAAGAGAGTGATTATAAACAAAGAAAAATAAAATAAAAGAAAGTGAATTGAAAATATATGTGCGAAATTAAAATAAAAGAATAATAGTAAAGTGTAGTAAACAAATTAAAGTAAATAAAATTACAGAAGAAAGTAAAATAAAATAAAATAAAGGAATAATATAAACGAGATAAAGGAAAAAAATAATTGAAATAACGATTAAATAATAAAAGTGCGTGAATAAATAAAGTAAAAGATTGAATAACGGAATGATAAATAAAATAGAATAAAATAAAAGAAAGCAAAGTAAAAATATATGCGCGAATTAACATATAAGAATAAAATAAATGAAATATAATAAAATACGTGATTGAATAATATAAAAAAAATTTAATAAAATTAAAGAATAATAAATAAAGCGAATAAATAAGAGAATAACAAATAAAGAATAAAAAGGTGGATCATAAGAAAAAAAGGGGTAAACTAAATAATAACGGATGAATCAATAAATAATAAAAAAAAACTAAAGTGAAAAGAGAAAAAAAATTAAAATAAAGTTAACCTACGTATCTTTATGTAAATAAAATAAAGAAGACTTGCTCTATACGCTTCTTAAAATTATATATGGAAGGTTATTTGTACAAAAATTAATTATAATAAAAGAAGGAAATAAATTTTTTTTTAATAAATTAACAATTAAATAAAAAGAGACAAATAAAGAAATAAATAATAAAGCTTGAAAAAAAAAAAAAAAAAAAATTTTTTTTTTAAATCAATACATCTGTTGAAATAAAAATTTTAAAGGAAAATTCAAAAGAGTAATAACAAAAAAAAAAAAAATTAAATACAAAAAAGGGGAAATGAACGGGACAGCGTGCAAAGAAACTATACAATAAAATGAGAAAATAAAAGATAAATAATAAAAGAAAAGATATTAATAAATAACAAATCTAAGTGATAGGTGAACAATAAAACGAGCGAACGAAGGAAGAAATTATAAAAAAAAACATATCAAGATAAAATAAAGTACAACAAAAAATATATAAAATTAAGGTAACTAAAGGCATTCAATTAAAATACTAGCATTATACTAAATTACGAAACATTAATAAAATTTAAAAAAAAATAAATAAATAAATAACGAATTCAAACAATAAACGCACCAAGCAAATTTTTTTTTTAAAATAATATAAATCGACGTTAAGTAACAAACGTACAGATAATAAATAAAATAAAAACTTTAAAATAAACGATCACAAACGCGCACCCCTACGTGCCGCCATATCTAAATGATACCGCTTCTTCAAGAAAGGCTCACCGAAGCACATTTGTATACGCTGATCCGGGAAATCAGTAATCGGGTGCAGGAGCTTGAATTTGCGGATCAACGAAAAGATCAGCTGATCAAACGATTGGCATACGAAAATTCGAGGTTTCGCGCACAATTAACTGACCTTTCAAAAGACATCGAAACCTTGAATATAAACCAGGTGCGAATTTTCCAAAAACAACAGAGAATTCGTTGGTATTTGGGGTCGCACATAAGATTTTACATCCGAGAATGGAAAAACGTTTACACAAAAATCAAGACATTAGAGAGTAAAGTCAATTAATACGTAACTCAGAAGTAACGAAGACGTCAACAACAAGATCATTGACAGCCTAACCAGAGAACTGACGAATTTAAAAACGAATTGAATATTGAAGAGGACAAATTAATAAATCCTTTAAAATGTATTTTTTTTTTAGATGATCCCATTAAACTACGAGGAACTTAGTCAGGGCAACATCTGCCAATTACTGTCCGAGCTAGCTAATCGCGTACACTCCTTGGAAAGGGTGGTAGATAACACACAAGTTACGCTGCAGTCAAATACCTTGGCGGTAAATAGGTTAGCCAGGGAACAACGTACGCAAGCCGGACAAATAAGGATAAATGTCGACCGCATATACAATAATTATTGCAAAGTGACTAGGTTACGGGAAAAATAAAGGAAAACTAGGAAGTTCCTAGGAAAGCTAACAGCAGGTTACCTAAGGGACACATCGACAATCGACCTAAGATTCGCTGGAGTCAAAAGGGGACAACTAGCACTCTGCGAACATTTGCAGGTCGTTGGTGATCTGGCTTGCAGGACGCAGGACAACATGTCTGACATTACCTCGCGTCTAGCTACGTCAAGATTATCAGACGAATAAAGCCACTTGTAGGAATATTTTTACTATTCTTTTTTATTATTTTTTTTTTCTCCGTATAACACGTTACGAATATTTATATTTTTTTTTATTACCTCCTTTTTCTCTCCCACAGTGAACCCGATCCAAGACCACCCGGGATATTTTACAACACCCGATTTGGAGACGGCTCTGAAAAGCCTACCTCCTCTAAAGCCCAACTCGAATCAGAGGCAAAGGAGGAGATACCTAAAGGCTTCCAGGGAGGCCACTGGGCAAACATGGACCCCAGGAAAAGACTATGAGGAAAGATTGAAAAAACGACAGGAGAAGCTAAAAACACTCAAGGCCAAGGAAGCCGCCACTGAAAGGGCCGTCGAGGAGAGGCCAACCGTCGACGAGAGGTTAGAAAAACTCCGGTGCGTTGCTCCACTAACTTAGAATTTCAAGATTTCAAAAAAAAATCAAGCCAAAGAAACCGGCGTAGACGACCTCCAGAGAAGGATAGACAAGATAGACCCTCAGAGACAATACGTCCTGACAAGATATATAAAAGAATTGTAGTCAAATACTTCATATAAACGTGAATTTTATTATTAAAAGCCTCTGATTATTTCTCGACCTCATTCCCCTACCTACCCCTAAGATTCCGTTTTAACCCAATGTTCTTCTTTTGATTAAATTTTCATTTTTTTTTTTCTCTCTTTTTTTTTATATATATCAAACTTTCATTATTTATACTTTAATATTTATATACAGGAATATAGAGATTTCTTTTTTCTTTTTTTTTACCTTTTCATACCAGAACCCAAATAAACGGGGCAAGAGGGCGAAACCAGTCGCTCGTCAAATAACAGAAAGGTAAAGAAGAAAAAATAATGAAGCTGTCGTCCCTCGCTTAATAAAATTCAAGAAGGAACTCTATGAATTAGCCGAGGAGTTATTTAGCTTAAGGGTTACCGAACGACAAATGACTGATAGGAGACAGACTAGGAAACAAGTTGCCAAGGCGTTGGCCCAGGAGAAGGACAAAGAAGAAGTCACTGACCCTTTCTTCCGTAGACCACGCGTGTCTCGCTCTCCCCAATATCAAAGTCTCGACTCCCCTGCCCGCACCTCCTTGAGAGTAAGGGAAGACGTCGCAAAGGAGGACACTACTCTCCCCCCACCTTTTCACCCATCCCTGATTGACCTAAACATTGTAGATCAAGACAGCTCGACAATGACACAACCTAACAGAGCCGGTTACGGTAGAGATGCCGGAAGCGAAGGAGACCAAAAGCCCATCTTTCAGGCCTCACTGAAAGATGCCCTTAGCGTGGTGCCTGAATTCGATGGGTAGAATATTCCATTGAGCGAGTTTTTAGAAGGCTGCAATGAGGCCAAGGAAATACTTGGCCCCTACAATGAGTCGAATCTGGTAAGACTCATCAGGAGCAAAATAAAAGGGAAAGCTCGCGCTGCGATCCTCGGGTCATCATTCCCGACGGTCGAAGCTTTGAAAGACTTTTTCAAGGACATATACGCCAGCACCAAAACAGAACAGCAACTTTTAGGTGAACTAGGTAATGAATACCAGCGAGACAATGAAAATGTCATTGCCTTTGCAAACCGTATGAGGGACCTCGGAGCCCAGATATACGAGGCCCATAAGATAGCCACTGGCGCCCTTGACCCCGAATTCAGGGCACAGACGGAAGAACACCTAGTAGAGTGTTTCAAGCAGGGTCTGAAGCCTGAAATAGAAAATAAGATGAGGGCCACAAACAATATCTTGGACATCGTAAAAAACGCTATACTAGCTAAAAGACAAATCGCCTCTAAAGCTGCCCTTCGCGATAAACAGCGACCTCATAGAAGGGGACTCTTTTATACGAGCAAAGAAGTTACGATCCCTCAGCCGAAAAGAGTGCCAGAGACCAGGTACGAGGCACGAGCGACCAGGATGACAATGTGCCAATTTTGTAATAAACCAGGACACTCAGAGGAAACTTGTTTCCTCAAAGCAAAAACCTGCCAAATTTGTCGGAAAACGGGCCATACCGCTAACCTCTGCCGTAATGACGTAGTATGTCAAATATGTACACAAAAAGGACATACAGCGGCACAGTGTAATAAGAACAGGCGCGTAGTCGACGTCTGCCAACTGTGTAATAAGCCTGGACACCTAGCCTTAAACTGCTTCAAGCGCACCAACAATACGCCCAGAGCAGAGATACGCTGTTTCAAATGCGACAAGCCCGGCCACACGGTGGCGGTCTGCCGCCAGCAAAACCCCAACAATAAGGCCAGTATACCAACCTGCAGCTACTGCCAAATAAAGGGACATGTGGCAACTGAATGCAGGAAAAGGAAATACAGCCAGCAAAAAAACGAGAGGAGTCTCCCTTAACAGAGCGCCACCAGGGAGGCCTCACGACCACAAGAGCGCTCATCGCTACCAATAGAACTGGAAAATTTCAGAGGAGAACTAATGCCTTAGGAACCTGCAAAACTATTCCGTTCGTAAGCCTTAATCTCCTACAAAACAAATTTCCCCATACTCTTATGATCGACACGGGATCAGAAGTTAGTGTGCTAAAGGCACATGTTTTGCCAGATCATAAATACCTCAAAAGTCAGGACAGATATACCCTCCATGGCCTAGCAGGCGAGACAGAGAAAGGTCTGGGGAAAACAAATTTTAGATTTGGGGAAACTATAATTGAGTTCATAGTGGTAGGAATAATTTTCCTATCCCTTTCGACGAAGTACTGGAAGCGAATTTTTTTGAAACCACCCAAGCAGAATTAAACTTTGAAAATAACCTCATGACGATAGACAATAAACATATCAAGGTTATCTGGAACGACGAAGATCGATCTCGTTTAACAAAGAATCTACACAATATCACAGGCGTCGTAAAAACCGGACTACCGTTCTTGAAGGTATTTAATCCCCCTACTCTCACAGAAGGAAGACTATTAGTCGATTCAGGTCAGAAATAAATTTAATAAAATCAAGTCTGATACCGTCCGATGAGGAAATCGACACAACGGAAAGATATACGTTACGAGGAATCGGAAAAAGAACTATACCTACCTGGGGAACAATAGAGGTGTCATTCTTGAGAGGTAAAATAAGATTCTCGGTGATAAAAGACGACGTATATATCCCAGGGGAAGGCATACTAGTTTGCGATTTTCTGCACGACTTTTGAGTGCATCTTGATTACACTAACCGCTTGATGGTATGTAACGGCGTTGCACGACCTTTCGAAATTGGGACTGAAGTCAGCAATACTTACGACGAAGCAAATGTCTTAGAAATATCGAAAGCCGAAGACCTCGACAGTAACGCGGCTACGAAAAATAGTTACTTGACTTCAGAAAATGAAATAGCGACCGACCTGGATTACCAGCTCGAGTCAATCGCCGACTTCCGGGATCCTGGGACTCTCGAAGAACCAGAAGTCAAGGAAAATATCGAAGATTATTTGCTTACAGATCATTTAAATAACCTTGATAAGTCATACGTGATTGATTTAGTAAAAAACAACAGAGACGTGTTCTATCTACCCGGCGATGAACTTCCAGGAACGGATCTCATAACACATGAAATCCCCACGACTGACGACAACCCAGTCCATACCAAGCAATATCGGTTCCCCCATGCCCTAAAAAACGAAATTAATCGGCAGGTGAACGAATTGCTAAAGGCAGGAGTCATAAGGAATTCCACTTCATCCCACAACGTGTCGGTTTAGGCCGTACCAAAGAAGCCCGATGCTCAAGGACGCCCTAAATGGCGCATGGTGTTAGATTTTCGGGCCTTGAATGAAAAAACAGTAGGCGACTCGTATCCACTTCCTAATATCGAAGAGATATTTGATCAAGTAGGATCTGCCAAATATTACACAGTGCTCGATCTGGCGTCAGGATTCCATCAAATAAAGATGCACCCGGAAGACGCACATAAAACCGCTTTTAGCACGCCGTTCGGCCATTATGAATTTGTTACGATGCCCTTTGGATTGAAAAACGCGCCAGCTACCTTCCGAAGGCTGATGGACAAATTATTAAAAGGGATGCAGGGAATAACGTTGTTTGTCTACCTTGACGACATCGTCATTTACTCCAACGATCTAAAAGAACATCACAAGAAAATAACGGAACTAATGGACAGGCTAAGGGAAGCTAAACTAAAGCTACAGATCGACAAATGCAAATTTTCGAAACGCGAATTGTATACTTAGGCCACCTACTTAGCGGGAAAGGACTAAGACCTGATCCCAAGAAACTGGAAGCTGTAAGAAGCTTTCCACGACCCAAGAACGTAAAGAACGTTCGGCAGTTCTTGGGGTTAGCAGGATATTATCGGCGATTCATAAAGGGATTCGCGTATATCTCAAAACCTTTGACTAAATTATTAAAAAAAGAAACAACTTTTGAATGGAATAAAAAAACGGAAGGAGCGTTCAAAACCTTAAAGGAGATGTTGTGCACTGCCCCCGTGTTACAATTTCCAAATTTTTCGCAGCCTTTCATAATCACGACAGATGCCTCAGGCTACGCAATAGGAGGAGTCCTGTCTCAAGGAGAAATCAGGAAGGATCGGCCAATAGCCTACACCTCCCGCATGTTGCGTGGGGTCGAAGATAACTATGAAGTGTATGAAAAAGAGGCGTTAGCCGTAGTGCACTGCGTAACGGCATTTAGATCATGTGTATATGGGCAGGAATTTACTATAATAACGGACCACCAACCTTTGGTATGGTTTAAAACAGCCGACCTCAATACAAGAGTCCAGAAATAGAGATTTAAATTATTCGAATATAACTACAAGATAATTTGTAAGCCCGGCAAATTAAACGCTAATGCCAAGGCTCTATCGCGCAACCCAGTCGAAGAAGGCGCCATTAACATAGTAACACGTGCGCAACATAAAAAGACTGCCCTGGTTGCCGACGAAGACGAGAAAAGAAAACAACCTACAGCCAACCCAACGGTACAAAAGCCAAAGAAACCTAGGGGACGACCTAAGAAAGTCCAAGAAGTAACCCCGATTGAGGACAAAAGAGTACCGAGACCCAAGAAAAAGGTTGACTACGAAGAGAGCGAGGACTACGACTCTAACGAATCTGCAAAACCAAAACCATTCGCCACACCCGTAAGGCCCATATCGAAATCTGATGAAGAATCTGAATCCCCCGATGACTTCGAGGACAATGAAGTAACGAGCTGCAGCCTTACCCTAGAATTAAAAGAACCACTGCATACGAGAGATGACAATATAGTTTATTTCGTGAGCTCGGACAGGAATTCTTGTGACGAAGGCGGTAAAATGCTACACCAATACGGCAAGATAACCGTCTTAAAAAACTTTACCGTCGGAGAAGTTCATCGTGAGAAGCGTAAAAGGAAAAAATCTTTCTACGCAATATGTATAAAAGGGGATCAACCGCTTTTCCTAACGCAAATTAAAGAAAATTTGATGAGAGGTTTAAGGAATTTGAAAGAATTATTGGAAAAGTTCGCCCAAAAGACGTTTAGCGTTGCCAAAAACAAATATATAGAGAACCTAGAATGGTCAGAGATCCTGAGCCTTTTTAAGGGGATGTTCATCGATACCTTCACGAAAATTTTTCTATGCACTGAAAAGCTAAAATACGTCTCTATTGACAAGAGAGACGAGGTTTTTTACGAACTCCACAAATCACCGATTGGAGGTCATAGGAGAGTGTCCAAAACATTTAACAGGATCCGCCATAAATATTATTGGGAAAATCTAAAAGACGACGTACAGCGACACATTCAGCAATGCCTCGACTGTCAGTTGAAAAAATTAGTACGTCTGAAAACGAAACAACCCATGACTATCACCGATACACCGGGGGCTGTTTTCGATAAAATAGCGATGGATATCGTAGGACCCCTTAAGGCAACAAGGAAAGAAAACGAATACGTGCTTACAATACAGGATAAACTATCAAAGTTTTGTTTAGCTGTGCCCCTACAAAACACCTTGGCCACTACTATCGCCGACGCACTGATAAAGAAATTCATCTGTCTATTTGGAGCACCCAAAGCAATATTAACAGATCAAGGAAAGAACTTCCTAAGTCACCTAATGAATAGAATCGCCAATAGATTTAGAATTAAAAAACTCAGAACGACCGCTTTCCACCCTCAGTCGAATGGGTCATTGGAAAGATCCCACCACGCGCTTGGTGAATTTCTAAAACAATACACCGACCAAAACAACGATTCGGATGAATGGTTTGAAATAGCAATGCTAAGTTACAACTTTAGCGTACAGGAAAGCACCAAGCACACACCCTACAAGGTAGTGTTCGGCAAGCTCCCACGGTTGCCATCCAACAATCCATTGCACGCCAGTGACATGCTGCCAACATATAAGGACTACATCACGGAATTGGTCACCCGCCTAAACAACATCTAAAGGTTAGCATATGATAACCTAATCAAGTCCAAGGAATGCAACAAAAGACTTTACGATAAAAAGATAAATCCTCAAAACTTTAGAGTAGGAGACTTTGTGTTTTTGCTACTCGGCCCTAAACCCGGCAAGTTTGGCAATCACTATTCCGGCCCCCACAAAGTATAAGAAGTCCTTAAATCTTATGATGTAAGGATACAATACAAAAAGGGAGATAAAATTGTCCATGCCAACAGACTCCGCAAGTCCCACATAAATCGGGGATATAAACATAAGCGCAAGAAAAAAAACACAAATAGCGAAAATGAACTATAAACAAATAAGAGCCCATAAGAACAATCAAAAAAAAAAAAATAATAACACCAACTAAAACCTTTATAAATATATATGTGCGTGTAAATACACATAACATGAAATGCATAATAAGAAGCGTGAATAAAAAAAATCTTTCCTACAATATAATAAATTTTTTTTTATATATATACAAGATTAAGTATACATTAAAACCAACCCTAACAACGATATAAGAGAAAAATATATAACTTTCTTGCTATAAGGAAATGTGAAATATAAAGGAATAAAGAAGAAAAAATATATTAAAACAAAACAGAGAAAGAGAATAAAAATTTTATATAACACATACACTAACCACGAATTAAGATTTAAGAACATAAGCACAAAGCACGTACCGTGTAAATTGTGAAAAAAAACACAGAATTAATTTATTTTTATTTTTCAGATGGATTTGGCGAAAGTAATTATTTTCTTATGTCTTTTTTCTCCAAGTTATAGTCTAATTGGTTGCGACTGCAGATCCCGGCACCTGAACATAACCACTGTATCTCTACTAGAAGTAGGCGAATGCGAATTTCCCATGAATCATGTAGATGTAACCCGTCGTAACATACAACTATTACAAGCAATAAACTATCGCCAAACTCAAGTGATACAGTGTAAAGTAGAGATACAGAGGACAGTTTACTATTGCGGAATGTCTTCCCATAACTCCATAGTTAATCATGGTCAAGCCGAATATATACACGAAATCAGTAGGCGCGCTTGTAAACAAATGCATGAAACTGGAATGTTTAAGTTTGGAAATGACACTGTAATTAGCGAAATAAAAGTTAATAGCACTGTAACGCACCCATTAATCTACGCAGGTACACTCTCTGAGAATGGGCGATGCTCTGGAAGCGTTTACCGGGACCCTTATGGCGCTTGGGAAAACGTGTTCGTACAAGGCCTACTAAGGATCACCTTAAAAGAGCAATTGGCACAAATCAACCTCAACAATAGAATTCACTTAAACTCCGGAACATCCTGCACTCTCTCCGAAACTTTGTGCATCGACGTTGAAAGTGGGTCTACCTTCTGGGAAGCTCAACCCTTAGACCAATGTAAATTTGACCATTACGGATTGTTATACGAAGGACTAGTTAACAAAATCACAGACAACACCCTTAACCACGAACGAACCATATATTCCCTTACTACAGATGATGTGACCTTTGCCCTATCCAGCAAAGGCAGTGAGAGCTTATGCGGCTACACAGTGGTTAAGACGGAACACCCTAAGCTCTTTATCCTGGAAACCACCAAAGGATATTTCTTCGCGAAGCCAGGAAGGATGGCGATAGAAAATTTGGACATCTTTACGTATGTGAATTCCAAGTTCGTATACGTCGAGAAGCACATAAAATCCCAAGTTCAATCCTTGTATTATAACGTAATATAACAACAATGTAAGATTTAACGACAGACGTTACTAAACGCTCTAGATATAGCCAATCAATCACCTGATAAATTGGCTTACAATTTAATGAACGGGTCTGGCTATATGGCAACCGTAAGAGGAGAAGTGGTACACATAATCAAATGTGTACCAGTAGAAGTAAAGCTCCAACATGGGGAATATTGTTATGCTGAACTAGAAGTTTTATGGAACAACCAAACACAATATTTGACACCGAAAACACACATCCTGAAGAAACATGGCACCAGGGTATCATGCAATGGCATCCTGCAATGGCATACTGCCATCGTATTACAAGATAAATGAAGAATAGCTAAAAATCATGCCTAAGCCAGTGGAGGGCAAAGCACCATTAACCCAGAAGCCCTTTACACGGATGACGTGAAAATACGTCGACCCCGCTTCCCTGGCAACCAGCGGCATTTACACGGAAAAAGATCTAGAACAGCTACAGGAACGAATTATGTTCTTCATCGAAAAGCCGTCATTATTGAACTACTTTGCCAAAGAGATCCACGGCCAACCCATTATTGACAGTGAAGGAACAATATTTGAACTCCTTAATGAAGATGCTGTAGGTAAGATATTGGATTCTGTATGGACTACCGCCTGGAACCGACTGTTGACATTCGGAACCATCAGTTCCGCCATAATAGCCATCGTCTTCATTATACTTGCAATAAAAACCATAGTGAGTAGTCTAGTCAACGGGTTCCTCCTCCACCGTATGTCCGGATGCTCCATGCACCTCTTAGCCGCACTCTGTGGGTCTATAACTCGTTTATTAATGACCCTGGAGACAGCAAATCCACCCGTAAGGCGCACTGAACAGCAGCACGACACAGAAGTGGGATTCATGAACCTAGACACCGTAACTTCACACCCGGGACCAACAGTCACCAAAACACCATCCCCAGCCAGCTCCTTACCAGAAACGTCACAAGTTTTGTTATCAAGAAGTTTCTTTAACTACAGCCATTGAAAAGAACCATGCCCTATAGTACAAGCTTTCATCGTTTTCATTCCGGCTACGCCAGTACGATTGCTAGTTGATACTACGATCACCTAGCAACCGTTTTAGCATGGGGGTGTAACGTCGGTATACGACCTCCGTTTTTTTTCTTTTCCTTTTTGTGTCCGCCGATAAGTCTGCTTCCTGCCTTTCCGGCCCACAGTCAAAAAGAAGGACATATCGACCAACCGCCTCGATCCACACCCAAGCGCTCCACCACGATAAAGCCCCTCCCCACAATCTACATGACGCACTCTTTTCCGACCCGAACTGTTATGAACCTAGCCTAAGCGTAGACCAAGAGCTTGCAATTTTCAAGTAAAGCCCATACATCATCTAAATAGAAGAAATTTGCTACAATTCAATTCAGATTAAGTTATAACGCATTGTTTATAATTTCCTTATAATTTTTTTTTATATGTATCTACAGAAATCATGTAATATAAACAAAATATAAATAAAAATAATACCAACGGCATGACCGTGTCTTTTTCTTTTTTTTATATGAATTATTAATAAAGATAATCATAAATTCTTATGTTAAGCATAAATGTTTTAATTATTATATTATTTTATTCCCGAATCATCTTTTCCAAGCAATAGGAGAAAGAGCGCCTCCGCTGCAATCAGAGACGTCGCGGAATCATATTATTTCCGTTCTCACGCAAAGCGCTAAATTCCTTTTTACAAGTACACTCTTCCTAAAAATTTTCCATCGCACAAATTTAATAATTAATTTGAATAATATCAGCAAGCTTGGAATCATACGTGGATTATTGATAATAACACTGCGCCTATATTTTTCATTAACTTCTCTATATTAATTTCACCTTGTAATTTTATACTCATTATTTCTGTAATGCTATATTAATGATTAACACAAATATATTTTCACAAATTTTTTTTATATAACTTTAATTCTATCCTTCCGTACGAGGACAAATTATATCATCGAATATTTCAACTTACTATAACTATTTTTCTACTAATTTTTCTATTTCATTCCTTTTTATCATTTTCATAAACAAGACCTTATAAGAGGCATGGCATTAATCATTAATATACTATTTATTACGTCTTGCAATATTTTAATTTCAACCCACAATTATTATTTTAAAGCGCAATAATCATTTGTTTTAAACGAAATAAATATAGCAAAAAAATAACATCGAACAATTAATTATTTATCCGACAGTCCAAAACAACTACCTACAAATTAAACAAAATTGTAACTTATAGAGAATAATTATTTAAATTACTTTTTTTTCCAATTATTTCTCTTTTGCACCGTTCAATAGTGATGAATAATATCTTATTATCATTTTACTGACCCATGGATACCACACGTGCCCTGGGTAACAACAATTTCTCATTATTTTAAATAATTATTTTTTATTTTAGTAACCCGTATAAATTTAATACGTAAAAATGCGACAAAAGCTTCGTTCCTTTTTTGTAATACGCATTAAATTTCAAATAAAATACGCTCATGTAATTTAATTTAATGTATTTCGCCAATAAATAATAGATAAAGAAAATGTATAAAAATTATACAGAAAGAATCATTTTCTCTCTCTCTCTCTAATTCTCGCTCTTCCACTCAATCATAACACCTTCAAAATAGAGCAGTAGCGTCCATCCTGCGCTAATTTCGAGCAATCGGATTGGCCCAGAGAAGCTACTGCACAAGTGCATAAAAAGGCGAGGATCAACCCGCGGAGGCAGATTCAAGATTTCTTTCGCGCCACCGGACTCAAGTTTTTTTTGTCATAATCTGTCACTTGACAATTCTTCAAGTTTAATTTTTTTTTGCACTGTAAATCTTAAATATTGATAGTTTTTGGTTTTTATTTCTCTTCAATTGGAGATAAAAATTTCTTCGTCGATTCGGTCAACCAGGACTTATCCAGTTCTCCGTCAAGAAGAAGGAAGAGAGCAAGAGAGAGAGAGAAAGGATTTCTCCTGTTTTTTTTCCGCACGCCTACAATAAAACAATAAAGAGTGAGTCTATTTAAATATTTGTATCTTTCTTTCTATTTTTTCCGAAGGGGTAGCATTAGCCAAGATCGGCTAACTATCTCTCTCCTTAAATCGTTTAGTAGATCCTTCTCCAGGATAACATATAGGCCAACGTCGGCCTATACGGTTGTCCAGTCCTGCATTTTCATTTTTATCCTAAAACTCTCACGATACTTCTTCCTCCGCCGTCCCGAGCCCATAAGTTTTGCTACTTAGGCTCGAAAAGGCGATAAGCAGTGCGCGTTAATTTAAAAAAGCGGTTACAACGTCAACCCGATGTTACAGAAAAATAATAACTATAATAAAAGTTAAACGGGTAGAATAAATAAAAGTGCTAAATAAACTTAAAGTAATTAAGAAATTAAAATTAGTGAAGAAAAATTAAATGAATTACTTAAAGTGCTAAAAAAAATTTAAATAAACTAAAAGCGAATAAATAAACTTAAACAAGTGAAAAAAAAAAAAAATAAATTAAATTAAAATAAGTGAATAAAAAGTGTTAGAGGTGTCAAAAATAAACGAACAAAGTTAACTAAAATGAGATAAAATATTTGAAATAAAAGAAAGATAATGAAATAAACGAGAGTGAATAAAAAGTGTTAACAGTGAATAAATGTAGTTAATTGAAATCAAATGAAAATAAAGAATAAACAATAAATAAATAAAATAAACGAGAGGTAATCAAAAGTACTAAAAGATTAAAATAATCAAATACATAAAACAAACAAACTAATTAATAAATGATGGAAAATAATAAATGAAAAGTAAGTAAAAGAAAGACAAAAAAATAATAAACAGCGAACGAGTTATGAAAAATAAAAATAAGTGAATAAAATAAACGAAAAATAATATAAAAGTGCTAAAATAAATCGTGGAAAATAAACAAATATATTAAACAGGTAAAAATTGAATAAATAAGAAAAGTGATGTAACAAATGAAAGGAATAAAACTGTAAAAATAATTAAATAAAATAAAATAATAAATAAATTAATGGAGTAAATGAACAAAAATTAGATAAACAAATAAACAAGAGAAGCTTATACGAATGATAACGCTCCTTAAAATCTGTACATTTTGGTTTTTATATTCTTTTTACTTTCCAAAATTATTGTTAATGAAAAAATAAAAATAAAGATTATAACTTGAAAAAGAAATTTAAACCTCAGCGTACGAGCCAGCAGATCAGGCTAGGTTGAGCCGAGCCTTGTGTATAGCAGAAAGCTAGTAACGTTAAAGTTACTGCGAGTAACCGCGTTAGCGACGCGTCACGTTACCAGCGTAAAAGCTGCATAGAAACAATATAAAGGCAGCATTCAAATAAGAGCGCTACGTATGGGCGGAATTAAACGATTCAAATACGAAAAAATATAAAAAGAATTGAATAAAATTAATGAACAAGTAAAAAAAAATTGAAAATGAAGAGTTGAATAATAAAACTCTTGCTAAAATCAATAATAAACCTATATAATTTTTGTAATAATTCTAAACAAAACAAGGAATAAAATAAAATAAAATAAATGAGAAAAATATATAAATTAAAGTAACAAAAAGTAATTGACAAAAAAAAAATAAAAATAAAATAGGCAGGGAATAATTAAATAAAAAGGGGATAAATAATAAAGTAAAAAATAATTAAGTAAGCAAAGAAATTAAATATACAAGAAATAAAGTGAATGAAAAAAAAGTCGTGAAAAATAAATTAATTTAAACAAAGCGAAAAACAACCGAATAAATAGAAGAAGTGCTAGAATAAATCACGAAAAATAAATAATTAAATGAATAAAGCAATTAAATCAATAAAACAAAGATAAATATACTAAACTTAAAAAGGAATAACAAGTGAACAAAAAGCCTTTGAAACGGAAAATGAATTAGTGAACGATAAATAAGGAAATAAAGTAATACATAACAGAAATTAAAGTAAAATAAAATGGGGGGGGACTAATTAAACAGCAGATTAATTAAATAAGTAATTAGAACTTTCCCGCGTATACATATGAATTTAGCGGACCTAGCATTTGATCGCCTTTACATCGAAGCGTTGAAGCTCGGGGTCGACCTATTGCCTAACAAGGCAAAGATCTATTTCGCGCACTACGGTAGTTACTCGTCCGGCATCGTAAGGTCCTACGAGTCTCAAGGTGGTTATCACCAATACCTTTAACTCGCAGACGGTTGTATCTGCCCAGCAGTGTACTGTCACCTCCCTGAGGTTTTAAATAAGGGACTTACCGAGACCGCGAACGAAGTAGTAGAAGCGTTCGAAACGAGCCTCTATTTGGGTAAAGACGTGCACGGCTATTACCTAGATAAGCAACACGTATATTACGTGACTTATTGGAGCCTGCACTACGACCCTAAACGTTAGCTCGGATTAAAGTCGCAAATTAAACAAAAAACTATGTGTAAAAACCACAAAGAAGTTAACAAAAATAATTTTCGTAGATGATTCCACTTAACTACGGGGAATTGACCCACGACCAAATCCACCAATTGGTCTCCACACTCTACCATAGAGTGAACTTACAAGAAAATAAGCTAAGGGAAACCAACATAGTGGTGGATAGTCTAATTGAAGAACTTCTCGACCAGCAGCGACGGCTCAACTAAACACACAAAGTCAGCAACATCCTAGAATTAACAACAGCCAAGACGCAAAAAAAGAAACAACAGATAAGAAAATATTTAGGGAATCTGGTAAAAGTATACCTAAAGGATAGGAACCAAATCAAAAAACGGTTCAAAAAAAACCACGAGGCTCAGAAAAGGTTTAATAAAGCGCTAATGTTAACCAGCGCCGTGGTTGTCAAGAACCGCAACGATATAGAGGCGTTAACCGAACGCGTGTCTAAACTGTGCATCAAAGACTAGGAAGTAATAAAACAAATCAATTTTTTTATTATCTCTCTTTTTGTCCTTTTTCATCCTTGCCTTTCTTAATTTTTTATATATTTATAATAAAAATGAATTTTTTTGTATTATTTTATTAATTTCATTAATTTCTTTAATCTTTTATGTTATTATACTTTTTATTTTATTTTATTTATCATTTCTGCTATATATCTTTCTCTTCCCCCCCAGTGAACACCACTAACGGCCATCCAGGATATTATACGACGCCAGACCTGGAGACGGCCCTGAAGAACCTGCCTCCTCTTAAACGGAATTGTAATCAGAGACAAAGGAGGAGATATCTGAAGGCATTCAGGGAAGCCACAGGACAAAGGTGGATCCCGGAAAAAGAATACGCGGATAAACTCAGGGAGCGTCTGGAAAAACTGAGGGTAATCGAGGCAAAACGAACTGCCACCGACAGACCTTTAGAAGGAAGACCATCTCTTGACGAGAAGATAGAGAGGCTTCGGTGTGCGCATAAGGAATTTCCAGCGCACTGTTCAACTTGTGTCTCGAGTCTAGCGCAGAATTACAAAATCCCCGAAAATAGGCGGGATAGTGAAGACAGCGAGCTGAACCTCAAGAAGATGCTAGATAAGATACAGCCCCAGAGACAATACGTTGTAAAAAAATACATAGAGACACTGTAAAATTGATGAAAACCGTCGAATCCAACAAAACAAGAAGACGACGCCAATCAACTTAACAAAGAAATAGCGACGATAAAGAAACACGGAAAAACCATATAAAAAAAGGAGAAAGTGATTACAACAAATTCAAAACAAAAGAAACAACAATTTCAAAAAAAAAAAATTATTATATGCAAAAGAATAAAGTTTAATTTATCAAAAAAAAAAAAGAAAGAACATCCACGAGAGCGAAACAGTCGCTACCCGCCTTAAAAATTTCGAGGAACAGCTTGAACAGCTAACTGAAGAGCTGCGTAGTTACGAGTCACCGAACGACAAATGACCGATAGGAGACAGATCAGGAAACAAGTTGCCAAGGCGTTAAAGTCAGAAAAAGACAAGGAAGAAATTGCCGATCCCATCTCTCGTAGACCACGCGTATCTTACTCTCCCCAATACCAAAGTCTTGACTCCCCCGTCAACACTCCTCTGAGGGTGAGCGAAGACATTATAAAAGAGGACATTACTGTCTCTCCACCCTTTCACCAACCTTTGATCGACCTAAACATCTTAGATCAAGACAGCCCGACAATGACTCAACCTAACAGGGCCGGTTACGGTAGAGACGCCGGCAGTGAAAGCGACCCAAAGCCCATCTTTCAAGCCTCACTGATGGATGCCCTTAGCGTGGTGCCTGAATTTAACGGAAAGAATATTCCGCTAAGTGAATTCTTGGAAGGTTGTAATGAAGCCAAAGAAATACTAGGTCCTTAAGACGAAGCAAACCTAGTAAAGCTAATCCGGAGTAGGGTAAAAGGGAAAGCACGTGCTGCCATACTCGGATCCACGTTCCCAACTATCGAATCCTTCAAAGATTCCCTAAAAGACATTTATGCTTCGAATAAAACGGAGCAACAACTATCAGGGGAACTTAGCAACGAATACCAACGGAACCATGAAAGCGTCCTGGCGTTCGCCAATCGCATGAGGGACTTAGGAGCTCAAATTAACGAAGCTCATAAAGTAAGCACAGGTGCTCTCGACCCCGCCTACAAAGCACAAACAAAAGCTCACATAATAGAATGCTTCAAACAAAGATTAAAACCGGAGATAAATAATAAAATGAGAACTACTGACAACATATCGGATATCGTAAAAATCGCGAAACTTGCCAAACGTCAGATCGCCTCTAAAAATGCCCTTCGTGATAGGCAAAAGGGCCAGAGGAAAGGTTTGTTTTACACAAGTGAAGACGTAAGAAGGCCAGAACCAAAAAGGACTAAGGAGGCGAGGTACGAATCTCGCGCCAGTAGGCCAACCACGTGTAGTTTCTGCAGAAAACCAGGACATACGGAGGAAACCTGTTTCCTCAAGGCAAACGCGTGTCAAATATGCAGAAAATCAGGGCTCAGTGCTAACGTATGCAATAATAATATCGCGACCGAGCGCCCCCAGGGAGGGCCAGAGAACTCAAGAGCGCTCAACGCGAGTCATGAAATTGGAAGACCTTGCGGGAGAATTACTACCGTAAGAACTTGCAAAACAGTGCCCTTTGTGATTCTCAACCTACTCCAGAATAAGCTTCCTAACACCCTAATGATAGATACCGGGTCAGAGGTCAGCGTGCTAAAAGCTTTCGCTCTACCAGATTTTAAATATCTTAACACCGAAAAAGGGTTTAAATTACAAGAGTTAGGGCTAAGATAGAAGAAGTAATAAGGAGAACTAAAATTAAGATTGGTGAAACCATAATAGAATTCATTATAGTTCACAATAGCTTACCGATCCCTTTCGACAGAGTGTTGGAATGGAATTTCCTCGAGGCCACAAATGCTAGAATAGACTTTGGCACAAACCAAATCACCTTAAACAACTTAAATACTTAAATACGTTTGGAAGACGAAGATCACATAACTAGGATCGAGGCCCTAAATAATATTACTGCAAGCGTAAAACATGGGCTACCGTTTGTTACCATAGTCAACCCCCCTAGCGGAATGAAAGGAAGAATGTTGATCGACTCCGGATCAGAAGTCAATCTAATTAAAAGAAGTTTGGTACCACCAAGAGTAGATTTAGATCGGACGATTAAATGTAACCTGAAAGGAATCGGCAAGAGCCTCATACCTACTCATAGAACTATTGAATTCACACTGTTTGGTCGCTCGGCGACCTTCTTCGTCATAAATGACGACGTATATATACCAGGGAAAGGGATTTTAGGCTGTGACTTTTTACGGATTGGCGAAGTATATCTAGATTACCCCAAACAAATAATGATATACGACGAGTACGTACAGCCACTCGAAATCGAGACCATAGTTTCCAGAACGGATGAACATTACGGAGATATTTAGGAAATTATGGAAGATTCAGCTGATAAAACTATCGATAGCAGTGCAGCCGTTAAAAACCGCTATTCTACTTCCAAAAGTGCTATTGCCTCAGATCTAGATTATGATCTGGACCCTGTTGTCGATTTCGGAGACCCAGAACTTCCTGAAGTTGTAGAAATAAAACAAAATATTATAGATTATTTGCGGACGGAACATTTATTAGAAAGAACAGAGATGTATTTTATTTACCTGGAGATAATCTCCCAGGCACCAACCTTATCATGCATCAAATTCCTACGACCGACGATGAAGTAGTACACACCAAACAATACAGGTCTTCACATTCGATAAAGGAAGAAATGAACCGCCAGATTAACGAGCTCTTGAGAGCAAAAGTAATTAAGAACTCAAACTCACCCCACAACGTGCAAGTTTGGGCCGTCCCGAAAAAACCAGACGCTCAAGGTCGCCCTAGATGGCGCATGGTGCTGAATTTTCGTGCCTTGAATAAAAAACCCATAGGCGACTCCTACCCACTCCCAAACATCGAGGAAATACTCGATCAAGTCGGATCGGCCAAGTACTATACAGTCCTCGATCTAGCCTTAGGGTTTCACCAGATAAAAATTGACCCTAAAGATGCACATAAAACGGCCTTTAGGCCATTAAGAATTTCTACGAATGCCTGATGGAAAAACTACTAAAAGGGCTACAAGGCGTTAGTCTTTTTGTATATTTAGACGATATTGTGATTTACGCTAATAGTATCGAAGAACACGACAGGAAGATAAAGGAACTCATGAAAAGGCTAAAGAAAGCAGGATTGAAACTACAAATAGACAAGTGTGAGTTCATGAAGCGAGAAGTTATCTACCTTGGGCACATGCTCAGCGTAGAAGGACTGCACCCCGATCCTAAGAAACTAGATGCCGTAAGGAACTTCCCTCGCTCCAAGAACGTTAAAAATGTTCGTCTATTTCTAGGATTAGTTAGGTACTACCGCCGCTTCATCAAGAGATTTGCATACATCTCGAAACCCCTGACTATCTTACTGAAGAAAGAGACACCTTTCGAATGGAACGATAAAACAGAAGAGTCTTTTAACTCGCTAAAGGATATGTTGTGCACTGCTCCCGTGTTACAATTCCTGGATCTTTCACAGCCTTTCATAATTACGAAAGATGCCAGAGGTTACGCAGTAGGATGGGTTTTGTCTCAAGGAGAAATCAAGAAGGATCGGCCGATAGCTTATACTTCGCGCATGTTACGTGGCGCAGAAGGTAACTACGAAGTATATGAAAAAGAAGCTTTGGCCGCGGTACACAGTGTCACAACGTTCAGATCCTACGTGTACGGACGTAAGTTCACGATAATAACCGACCACCAACCCTTGGTATGGTTCAAAACGGCAGATTTGAATACTAGGGTTCAGAAATGGCGATTTAAATCATCCGAGTACGATTATAAGATAATTACAAACCAGGTAAGTTAAACGCCAACGCGGATGCGTTGTCACGTAACCCGGTCGAATAAGGTGGCATTAACTTGGTAACACGCGCACAACTAAAAAAGAAAAAACCATCCCAGATGAAATTCAGGAAAGGCCACTAACACCCAAACCTGTGAAACCGATACAAAAGAAACCTAGGAGACAACCTAAAAAGGCCCAAGAGATCATCCAGATTGAGAAAAAAAGAGCATCGCTACACAAAAAAAAGGTCGACTACGAAGAAAGCGAAGACAATGATTCCGACGAGGTCGCGACCCCAAACCCCTCGCGCCTTCACCAAGACCCCAAGTTGACGACCAAGAGGATTCCAATTCCGATAGTTTTGAGATTAGCGACGAGGAAACATTAAATTACCGACCAGTTGTAGAAATAAGAGAACCACTACACTCTCGAAACAACAACATAGTTTATTTTATCGACTGGAATGGAGATGATTGCGACGAAGGCGCAAAAACATTGGCGGAACACCACAAAATAAACACAATGAAAATTCATCGATAGGTAAGGTACACCGAGTGAAACGCAAGAGTCGGAATCATTATTCGCAGTGTGCATAAAAGGAGAACAACCTGAGACCCTTACTTAGATTGAGAGTAACTTGATTAAAGGACTGACTACCTTGAGAGATTTAATAATGAACCTAAAACAAAGAACCGTCAGTATAAGTAAAAGGAAATTTATACAATAAAAAAATTCGAATGGTCCGAAGTTTTAAGCTTGATAAAAGCTTGTTTTAAAGACACGCCAATCAAGATCATAGTTTGCAGCGGAAAACTAAAATACGTTCCAGATAAAAAACAAGACGAAATATTTTCAGAATTGCACAAGTCACCGATTAGAGGTCATCGAGGAATCTCAAAAACCTTCAATCGGATACGCCAAGCATATTATTGGGAAAATTTGAAAGATGACGTACAACGTCGTGTCCAACAATGCTTTAAGTATCAACTGAAAAAGTTGGTGAGATTAAAAACAAAACAGCCAATGGTGATCACCGATACACCCGGCAGTGTTTTCGACAAAATCGCAATGGACATAGTAGGTCCGCTTAAACCCACGAGAAAAGGACACGAATATATTCTAAACATTTAGGATCAGTTGTCAAAATCCCCTGGAGAACGTTCTGTCTACTACCATCACGGACGCTTAAATCAAGAAATTCATATGCTTATTCGGAGTACCGAAAGCCATCCTAACAGGCCAAGGGAAGAATTTCTTGAGCTATCTCATGAATAGAATTACGAAAAGATTCCAGATTAAGAAAATCAAAACGACTGCTTTCCACCCTCAGTCGAATGGGTCATTGTAAAGATCTCACCACGCGCTCGGTGAATTTCTAAAACAATATCCGGCAGAAACAACGAGTGAGACGAATGAATCGAAATAGCAATGCTAAATTATAACTCTAGCATGCAGGAAAGCACCAAACACACACACCATACGAGGTAGTGTTCGGCAAGCTCCCAAGGCTGCCATCCAACGATTCATTACACGCCAGTGACATGCTCCCAACATATATAGATTACATCACGGAATTGGTCACCCGCCTAAACGACATCCAAAGGTTAGCGTACAAAAATCTAATCCAATCCAAGAAACACAACAAAAGGCTTTATGATAAAAAAATTAATCCTAAAAATTTTTAAGTAGGAGACTACGTGTTCTTGTTGATTGGACCCAAACCAGGGTAATTTAGCGACCATTATTCAGGCCCCCACAAAGTATTAAAAATCCTCAAATCCCATAATATAAGAATATGATGCAAGGAAAGCGACAAAATAGTACATGCGAATCGGCTGCGGAAATCCTATATAAACAAAAAAATAAAAATCAAAAAGAAAAAACGAACGCCGGATAAAAACCACGGAGAATAGATCAAAACCTTAACAGACATATAAACAAATTCTAAAAACAAATCCTTTTTGTATAAATAAATAAATTTTAACGACAAACGTAAAATTAATTAATTAAAGTAGAGCCCAATGAAAACAAAAATGTGAGATCACATGACACAATATCAAAAAATAGATAAAAACAAAAAACAATACATATATATATATATATATATACACACAGTATGTCGGAAAAGTTCCCGAACTTATTTTGTAGCGCTTGTACGAGTGGCGCCACCTCTTGGGTGACACTAGTACTATGTTTTTACATCCCTCTGGAGTGTCTGAGAATTTTTTCACCAGTATCCGTTCATAAGTTGCCGAGATAGACGTGCTTGAGTGAACGTGTGTTTAGTACCCCGGTGCAAGCTCTACGATGGATGAGAAATTTGAACATCGTGGTGCAATTAAATTCTGCTATAAACTTAAAAAAACTTTCGCGGGAACGAAAAAAATGATCGATTCGGCTTACGGTGAAGGTTTAGTGTCGCGTACAACTGTTTACACGTGGTTCAGTCGGTTCAAGAAGGGTAGAGAGTCGTTAGAAGATGACAAGAGAAGCGGCCAACAAAAATCACGGGTAAAGACGATGCTCATCGCTTACTTCGACTCGAAAGGCCTGATACACAAAGAATTTGTGCCCCCAAACACCACCGTGAATGCTGCGTATTAAGTAGAGGTGTTAAAACGTCTAAAGCGCCGGATTAATCGCATCAGGCCCGAGTACAAGGAACCGGGATCGTAGAGTTTGCTGGATGACAATGCGCCTGCTCATTCTTCAAACATTGTGAAGCGTTATCTCGCCGAAAATTAGATCCCACGCATGAATCACGCCCTCATACTCGCCAGATCTGGCTCCAGCCGACTTTTTCTTATTTTCCAAGCTAAAAATGGCCTTAAAAAAACGATTTTTTGAAGATGTACCGAGCATTTAAGCGGCTTGCACCGAGCGTCTTACAGCGATAACTTCAGAGAAGTACCAGAGAGCCTTCGAATCACTCATGGAGCGCTCAAATGAGTGTATATCTAGGAAAGGGGACTATGTTAAAAGTTAACAGGAATAAATTTCTTTAGATGTAATTTTCGATTTCTTATTTCAAAAGTTCGGGAACTCTTCCGACATACTGTGTATGTATATATATATATATATATATATATATATATACATTCTGTCAAAAAAGTACCGGGAATTGTTGATTTAAATCTGTTGGGGCAATTTAGACAGTTAAAATTTTTTTTTCTAGGTTGGTACAACTGTCATTAATGACTACGCCAAGTTTAAGCGGAATTTGTCAACGAGTGTGTTTACAGTAGCTGGTTAAGTCAGTCGATGTCAATAGTGCGTGCCGATTTTTTACAATCGGTGATTACGTTAAACAAAGAATTTGTCTAAAATTTTGTGTTGCGAATGAAATTTTGTGTGCTGATGCATTGAAAATGTTGCAAAAGGCTTTTGGTGATAAAGCACTATCAAAAACCCGTGCGTATAAGTGGTACAAAGCCTTCAAGGAGGATCGTGAAGTCGTCGAAGACTTGTCTCGTTCCGGACGCCCACCGACGGCTTCGACCGCAGATAACGTCGATAAAATTAAAGAAATGGTGCTTGAAAACCGTCATACCAGCTTAAGAGAGATAGCACATGAACTTGAGATATCCCACGAGTCTACACGTACGATTTTAATTGATATTTTGGGCATGAGAAAGGTGGCCGCAAGACTCGTTCCAAAAGAGCTTAATTTTCTTCAAAAACGCTATCGCGAACAGGTCGCTTCGGACATGCTGGATCGCGCCAATTTCGATCCCGCATTCATGGAATACATCATAACTGGTGACGAAACGTAGGTGTACGAGTACGATATGCAAACAAGCCAGCAAGCATCGCAATGGGTGGGAAAAAACGAGCCAAAACCGGAAAAACCACCCCAAAGCCGCTCAAAAGTGAACATAATGCTCATTGCTTTCTTCGATATCCGTGGCGTGGTGCACTACGAATTCGTTCGAAAGGGTCAGACGGTAAACAAAGAGTATTACCTAGGCGTTATGAAACGTTTGCGTGAGCGTATCCATAAAAAGCAGCCAAATTTGTAAGTGAACAACTCGTGGATTTTGCACGACGATAACGCGCCGTCTCACCGAGCTACGATTGTGACTGACTTTTTCGCCAAAAACTCAACAAACACGCTTGAACAACCACCGTATTCGCCGGATTTGGCTTACTGTGACTTCCTTCTCTTTCCAAATCTTAAATTGTCGCTCCATGGCACCCGTTTGCAGTCGATTGAAGCCATAAAACAAAATTCGGCGCGCGAGCTGAAGGCCATCCCGGAAAGCGCCTATAAAAAATGTTTTGATGATTGAAAGTGCCGTTGGCATACACGGTCTGGCTATTAAATAACGAGACTGGTTACGAAAAAGGGTTTTATTATAAAAATTATTCTACATTCGAATGCTCCCCTTTAATATACTCCCTTCCCTCGCCACACACTTTTCCGTACATTTTTCCATTGATCGAAGCAGTGCTGGAAGTCTTCTTTGGTGAGGGCCTTTAGGAGCTCTGCCGTTTTTTGCTTTACCGCTTCCATCGACTCAAATCGGGTCTCTTTCAAAGCAGATTTTATCTTCGGAAACAAAAAAAAGTCGCACGGTGCCAAATCTGGCGAGTACGGCGCGTTTTCGAGCACTGGAGTGCGTTTACCGGCCAAATACTGTTTCACAGATAGCGCGTTATGGGCAGGTGCGTTGTCCTGGTGCAAAATCCACGAGTTGTTCTTCCACAACTCAGGCCATTTCTTACGAACTCGTTCTCGCAGTGTTGCCAAAACTGACAAATAGTAAGTCTGGTTGACAGTCTGACCCACTGGAACCCATTCAGTCATCACGATACCGTTAATGTCGAAAAAAAACGATCAACATTGCCTTGAATTTGGTTGGTCATCTTCAGTGCTCACTCAGCCCTCACTAAAGCGCTTACACCATTCAAAAACACGCGCACGAGATAGAGAATTGTCCATATAGGTCTCTTGCAACAATTTACAGCACTCAATCGGAGTTTTTTTCAATTTAACAAGAAATTTGAGATTTATACGTTGCTCCTGTTTTTCGTCACACATGGTTTTCGGCACGAGAAAAAAACGCGTTCGTTTCAAACCGTTACTGCACAAATACAATAATAGTGATGAGAACGTGTTTTGGTACGTGCATAGACAAGATATCTAGATACCCAACGCACTACTCGTTTTTTTCCCCACCCCTCTACGGCGCCCTCTAGGCGCGCAGTCTCGTTATTTAATAGCCAGACCTCGTATATGTATCTGAGCAAATGAAGCCTATTTTGAAGGCGACCTAATAAATTTTGATTATTCAACGTAAAAATGTTGTTTTAATTTAAAATTACCGGTACTTCTTTGACAGACAGTATACGCATATGAATCATGTAATACAAACAAAAAATATAAATAGATATAATACACAACGGCATGACCATGTCTTTTTCTTTTTTTTAAATAAACTTATTAATAAAATAGTCATAAATTTTTGTGCTAGCATAAATATTTTAATTATTATATTGTTTTATTCACGAATCATCTTCTTGCTAAGCAATAGGAAAATGAGCATCCCCGCCGTTATTAGAGACGTCGCGGAGTCATATTATTTCCGTTCTCACGCAAAGCGCTGAATAAAATTTTTACAGGTACACACTTGCTGAAAATTCTCCGTTGCACAAATTTAAATAATAATTTAAAATACCAACGAGCTCGGAATTGCACCTAGATTATTGATAATAACGCTGAGCCTATATTTTCCATTAACTTTTCTATATTAATTTTACTTTGTAATTTTTAGTTGTTGTCTTAACGATAAAAATAATAAAAATAATTGTAATATATTAATGATTAACGCTAATATATTTTCACATACACATTATTTTTTTTTTTGCAACTAACTTTAATTCTATCCTTCCGCATGAGGACAAATTATACCATAAAATATTTCGGTTTATCATAACTATTTTTCTCTTAATTTTTCTATTTCATTTTTTTTTATAACGAAACCTTACAAGAATCATTGCATTAATCATTAATATACTATTAATTACGTTTTGCGATATTTTAATTTCAATTTGCAATAATAATTTTTGTGCGCGATAATCATTTGTTTTAAGGCTCCTAACGAAATAATTATATTAAAAAATAACCTAGAACACTTAATTACTTATCCGACGGTCCAAAACAATTATCTGCCGGTAAAACAAAATTGTAACTAATAAAAAATAATTATTTAAGTTGACATTTTTGCAATTATTTTCTCTTTTTTACCGTTCAATTATCATAAATTGTATTTTGTTAACCGACAGATACCACGCGTGTCCAGGGTAACGATCATTTGTATTTATTTAAATAATTATTTTTTACTTAGCAATCCATATAAATCTAATGCGTAAAAATGCGACAAAAACTTCGTTTTTTTTTTAATACACATAAAATTTTGAATAAAAAGCAATCGTATAATTTAATTTAGTGTATTTTTGGTATAAATAATAGATAAGAAAAATTTATAAAAATTATGCAAAAAGGAATCATTCTCTCTCTCTCTAATTCTCACTCTCCCACTCAACCGGAGCAGTAGCGTCCACCCCGCGCTAATTCCGAGCAATCAGATTGGCCCAAAGAAGTCTCTGTACAAGTGCATAAAAAGTCGAGATTAACACGTGGAGACAGCCTTCGTTTTCCCGCTTCAATATTCAAAGATATAATTTTTTACATCAAGACTTCTTTTTCACACTTCAATATTCAAGATAGAATTTTTCATCAAGACTTCTTTTTCGCACTTCAATATTTAAGATACAATTTTTCATCGAGACTTCTTTTTCGCACTTCAATATTCAAGATAGAATTTTTCATCGAGACTTCTTTTTCGTACTTCAATATTTAAGATAGAATTTTTTATCGAGACTGCTTTTTCGCACTTCAATATTCAAAGTTTTTGCCGATCGAGAGTCATCCAGTTTCCAGCAGAAGGAAAGAAGAGAACGAGAGAGAGAAGAGAAAGAGAGAGAGAGAGAGAGAGTACCTGTTCCACTGCAATTTTCATAGAAAAGAAAAAATAAAAAGTAAGTTTTATCAATTTTGTCTTATTTCTTTCTGTTCTCCACCCAGGAGCAGTATTAGCGAGAATCGGCTAACTGTCTTTTTTCATAAAGCGCGTAGTAGGTCCTTCCCAGGACAGCATATAGGCCAACGTCGGCCTATACGGTTGTCCATTCTCGAATGTCATCTTTATCCCTAAAAATTCTAACGACTTTATTTCCTTTGCCGTCCCGAGCCCATAAGTTTCGGTACTTAGGCTCAAAAAAAGGGCAAAAGCAGTTCGCGTTATTTGAAACGCGGTTGAAACATCAACCCGACGTTACACTATTCACAATAAAATTATGTTAATTTAAATTGTACAGTCGTGTTTTATTTAAAATTTAACGCATTTTATAAAAGGAATGAAGTTTTTTGTCGCATTTTGAGTGATTAATTTACATAATGATTTTTTAATAAAAAATGATTATTTAAATGATAAAAAAAGAAAATTGCTACCTTGGATACGAATGATATCCTTAGGTTGGGGAGAAAGAAATAAAAGTAAGATAACAGCTTAATTAATCATTTTTAATTAATTTCTGATTATTCGTTAAGGACTGTTGGAGTAGTACTTGTTTGATTATCCTTGTTTTCAAAAAGTTATTAAGTAAATATTTGCTAGTATGATTGTAAATTTATATTGAAATTTCTACTATTAACATTACAAAATGTAATTATTAATGCAATTTTTTTTTGTACAGTTTTGTCTATAAAAATAAAATAATGTAGCTGGTCGCCGATTATTATTTTATTTTATCAAATAGTGAAATAGTAATAATTAGGATCGTTGAATTGTCGCTAAAATTAAAAATTAAACTAGAGGAATTAATAACAGTTGAACGTTGGCCTATTGCAGTTAATTAAAATTAATTATTTATTTTAATTTGCTTAATTAATTAATTAATTATTTAAAAATTTTTATTTAATTAACTATTTATTTATTTAAAAAAAATTATTTGGAGTGTATTACAAGAATTCAGGACATTCCAGATTATTGCGCGATGTTTCAAATTACGGTATAAGAAAGACTACCTTGCAAGAATTTGTATCTCGTATGTCAATTTGTATTGACTGACTTAGTGATCTTGTTATTTAAAATGAAGAATTTTATTTTATCATGACATGTGTGCAATTGTTTGTAAGAATTGCATCGTAGTGAAACTGAATTTAACGAGAGCGGCTATTTAACTCTAGGTTTAGCTTTGGTTGAGTTTCCCAATGGTTTACGTCAGTGGGGAGTGCGTCGCGTAGGTTTTAAAGGGGATTTTTGTGTCAGGAAAGACAGTAAAGAACTTTTCGGCTGACAAAACACAAAAAAAACGGAGGTCATGCACTGACGTTACACCCCCATGTTAAAACGGTTGCTAGGTGATCGCAGTATCAACTAGCAATCGTATTGACGTAGTCGGAATGAAAACGATAAAAACTTGTACTGTAAGGCGTGGTTCTTTTAATGGCTGTAGTTAAAGAAGCTTCTTGATGACAGGACTTTTTGTGATGCTGCTGGTATTGAGTTAGCTAGGGTTGGTTCTTTAGTGATAGTTGGCGTAGGCTGTATTGGGCCACCTGTCAGATGCTTGGTTACGGTGTCTGGGACCATGAATCTCATCTCTGTGTCATGTTGTTGTTCAGCCTGTTTTGTTGTCTGAGTCGTAAATAGACGAGTTATAGAGCCACAGAGTGCGGCTAGGAGGTGCATTGAGCATCCGTACATGCGATGAAGGAGGAAGCCGTTGATTATGGCTCTTGCTATAGTTTTCACTGTTTGTGTTATCAAGAGAATGGCTATTACAGCTGCGCTGACGGTTCCGAATGTGGTCAACCTATTCCATGCTGTAGTCCAGTCTAAGTCTAGTATTTTTCTTACTGTGTTTTCGTTTAGAAGTCTAGAGATGATGCCTTCGTTGTTCATTATAGGTTGGCCATGCATTTCTTTGGCAAATTCGTTAAGTAATGATGGTTTCTCGATTAGGAACATAATTCGTTCTTGTAGTTGCTATAGTTTTTTTTCTGTATAGATGCCACTAGTGGTGAGAGAAACCGGGTCAGTGTACTTCCATGTCATCTGTCTGAAGGGTTTAAGGGTTTGAGGTGTTTTACCTTCCATGGGTTTCGGCATGATTTTTAACCATTCCTCATTTATTCTGTAGTGTGATGGCAGGATGGCATTGCATGATACCTGGTACCATGATCTTTTAGGATATAGGTTTTTGGTCTTAGATTCTGAGTCCTGTTGTTCCAAGAGACTTCTAATTCGGCGTAGCAGTGCTCTCTATGTCGGAGTTTTACTTCTACAGGTATGCATTTGATGATGTGCACCACTTCTCCACCCACAATTGCCATGTAACCGGGTCCGTTCATTAGATTATAAGCAAATTTGTCAGGCGATCGGTCGGCTATGGCTAGGGCGTTAAGCAATGTCTGTCTCTCAATCCTGCATTGTTGCTGCAAGATGTTATGGTACAGAAATTTAATCTGTGTTTTGATGTGTTTCTCGACGGACACGAATTTAAAATTCACATACGCGAAGATGTCCAAGTTTTCTATCGCTATCCTTTCTGGCTTCGCGAACGAATATCCTTTAGTAGTTTCTAGGATAAACAGCTCAGGGTGTTCGGTTCTGATTACTGTGTATCCGTATAAGTTCTCGGTGCCTATGCTGGATAGGGCAAAAGTTACGTCGTCTGTGGTAAGGGAATATGTGATTCTTTTATAGTTAAAATTACTGTCTGTAATTTTGTTAGCTAACCCCTCGTATAAGAGTCCGCAACGGTGGAATTTACATTGGTCTAAGGGTAGGGCGCCCCAAAAAGAATAACCGCTCTCGAAGTCGATACAAGATGTTTCAAAGAGGGTGCACGACATTTCGGAATTTAAATGTATTTTGTTATTGTCCAGGCCTATTTTTGCAAAATGTTCTCTTAAGGTGATTTTTAGTAATCCCTGTACAACTACGTTTTCCCAAGCAGTATTAGAGTCTCGGTAAATGCCTCCAGAATATCGCCCATCCTCAGAGCGTGTACCTGCGTAAACAATTGGATGCCTTACGGTACTATTGATTTTTATGTCGTTAATTACTGTACCGTCTCCAAATTTAAACAGCCCGGTTTCGTACATTTGCGTACACGCGTGCCTACAAATTTCATGTATGTATTCGGCCTGACCATGATTAACTATAGAGTTGTGTGAGGACATTTTGCAGTGGTAAACTGTCCGCTGTATCTCTACTTTACATTGTATTACATGCGTTTCACGATAATTTACTACTTGCAATAATTGTATGTAACGATGGGTTACATTTACAGATTTTATAGAAAAGTCGCATTCGTCTACTTCAAGTAAAGATACAGTGGTTACGTTTAGGTGTTGTGGTCCACAGTCGTAACCAATTAGACTATAAATTGGAACAAAAAGATATAAGAGAATAATTATTTTTGCCAAGTATATCTAAAGAATAAAGATAATTTAATTCTGTTTCTTTTGGTTAGTCTTATAATCGTATGATATGAGGTTAGTATCTATGGGTTTTTTTTTTTTTTTTGATTTCGTGTTTATATATAATAATTTTTTCTTTTATATTTTTGGGTTAGGTTTTATGTTTTCTTTTATTTATTTTATTAATATTATTCAACAATATTATTACTCGCGATTTTTTTTGTTATCTGTATTTATACGTATCTATTTTTATAAGTGTTCTTTTTTATTAGTGCCAGTTTGATTGTTTTACGTGACTTTATCTTATTTATAGCTAGCTCTTGCTATTGGTGTTCTTTTTTTTTCGTTTGTGTTTACATTCCCGATTTATGTGGGATTTGCGGAGCCTGTTTGCGTGGACGATTTTGTCGCTTTTCTTGTAACGTATCCTTATATTATGGGATTTGAAGATTTCTAATACTTCATGGGGTCCTGAATAATGATCGCCAAATTTCCCTGGTTTGAGTCCGGTTAACAGAAACACATAGTCTCCTACTTTAAAGCTCTTAGGGTTAATTTTTTTATCATAAAGCTTCTTGTTGCGTTCTTTGGACTGGATTACACTTTCATATGCTAAATTTTGGATGTCATTTAGACGCATGGCCAACTCCCTGATGTAATCTTTGTATGTTGGGAGCATGTCATTGACGTGTAATGGATCGTTGGATGGTAGTCGTGGCAGCTTGCCGAATACTACCTCGTATGGTGTCTGTTTGGTGCTTTCCTGTGCACTAGAATTATAATTTAGTATTGCTATTTCAATCCATTCGTCCCATTCGTTGTTTTTGTCGGTATATTGTTTTAGAAATTCACCGAGCGTGTGGTGAGATCTTTCCAATGATCCATTCGTCTGAGAGTGGAAGGAAGTCGTTTTGATTTTCTTAATTCGGAATCTCTTCGCAATCCTGTTCATAAGATGACTCAAGAAATTTTTCCCTTGGTCTGTTAAGATGGTTTTTGGCGCTCCGAATAGGCATATGAATTTCCTGATTAAAGCGTCCGCGATAGTGGTAGACAGCACGTTCTCTTAGGGGACGGCTAAACAAAATTTCGATAACTGATCCTGAATGGTCAGGATATATTCATGTCCTTTGCTCGTGGGTTTAAGCGGACCTACTATGTCCATAGCGATTTTGTCGAAAACACTGTCGGGTGTATCGGTGATCACCATTGGCTATTTTGTTCTTAAACGTACCAACTTTTTCAGTTGACAGTCGAGGCATTGTTGGACATGACGTTGTACGTCGTTTTTCAAATTTTCCCAAAAATATGCTTGACGTATCCGGTGGAAGGTTTTTGAGATCCTCGATGACCTCCAATTGGTGACTTGTGCAACTCTCAAAATATTTCGTCTCGTTTTTCGTCGGGGACGTATCTTAGTCTTCCGTTGCAAACTATAGTTTTGATTGGTGTGTTTTTAAAGGTGGCTTTTATTAAGCTTAAAACTTCGAACCATTCTAAATTTTCTATAAATTTGCTCCTACCTACACTGATAGTTCTTTGTTTAAGGTTTAATAATAAATCTTTTAGAGTGGTAAATCCTTTAGTCAAGTTACTTTTTGTTTGAGTGAGGGATTCGCGTTGTTCTCCCTTTATACATACTGCGAATAAGGGCTTTCGACCTTTGCGTTTCACTCGGTGTACCTAACCTATTAACAAACCTTTGGTGGTGTTTATTTTGTTGTGTTCAGCTAATATTTTCGCGCCTTTGTCGCAATTATCTCCGTTTGAGGCGATGAAATAAACTATGTTATCGTTTCGAGTATGTAGAAGTTCTCTTATTTCTACGACGGGTCGGTCATTTAATGTTTCCTTGTTGCTAATCTCGGATCCGTCGGAATCGGAATCTTCTTCGTTGTCAACTCGGGGTCTTGATGAAAGCGCGAATGGTTTGAGGTCTGCGACCTCGTCGGAATTATCGTCTTTGCTCTCTTCGTATTAGATGTCTTTATTGGGTCGCGGGATGACTCCTTCCGTATTTTGGTAGACGTTTTGGCTTTTCTTAAGTCTCCCCCTAGGGTTTTTTCGTATTGGTTCCACAAGTTTTGGTGACAAAGGCCTTTTCTGGGTTTCATCAGGGACAGGTTCTTTCCTTTTTTATTGTGCACGTGTTACTACGTTAACGGCACCTTCTTCAACTGGGATACGCGATAATGCATCTGCGTTAGCGTTTAACTTTCCTGGTTTGTAAATTATCTCATAATCATACTCGGATAACTGAAATCGCCTTTTTTGGACCCTAATATTTAAGTCTGCCGTTTTGAATCATACCAAAGGTTGGTGGTCGGTTATTATCGTCAACTATCGTCCGTATACGTGGGATCTAAACGTTGTCACACTGTGTACCACGGCCAAAGCTACCTTCTCAAATACTTCGTAGTTATCCTCTGCGCCGCGTAACATGCGCGATACATAAGCTTTTTGTTTATTATTATTAGCTGATCCTTCTCAATTTCTCCTTGAGACAGGACTCCTCCAGGTGTCTCTTTCTTCAGTAATTCAGTCAGCGGTTTTAAGATGTATGCAAATCCCTTGATAAAACGACGATAATAACCTGCTAGTCCGAGGAACTGACGGACATTTTTCATATTTTTGGGCCGAGGAAAATTTCTTACGGCTTCTAATTTCTTCGGGTCAGGGCGCAATCCTTCCCTGCTGAGCATATGGTCAAGATATGTGACTTCGCGTCTTAAAAACTCGCACTTATTGGTTTGAGGTTTTAAACCTGCTTGTTTCAAACGTTGTATTAAAGCGGTAATTTTCGTGTCGTGTTCCTCTATGCCGTTTGCATAAATAACAATGTCGTCAAGATAAACAAAAAGATTAACGCCCTGTAGTCCCTTTAGGAATTTATCCATTAGTCGTTGGAAGGTGGCGGGCGCGTTTTTTAATCAAAACGGCGTTTGTACAAGTTCATAATGGCCGAATGGTGTGGTAAAAGCCGTCTTGTGTGCGTCTTTCGGGTCCATCTTCATCTGGTGAAATCCTGTCGCTAAGTTGAGCACTGTATAGTATTTGGCTGATCCTACTTGATCGAATATGTCTTCGATATTAAGAAGTGGATACGAATCGCCTATTGTTTTTTTGTTCAAGGCCCGGAAATCTAATGCCATGCGCCATCTAGGGCGGCCTTACGAGTCTGGTTTCTTGGGTACGGCCCAAACCGGGACGTTGTGGGGTGGATTGGAGTTTATGATCCCTGCCTTTAGTAGGTCCTTCACATGTTGGTTTATTTCGTCTTTCAACGAATGTGGAAAGCGATACTGCTTGGCGTGGACTGGGTTGTCGTCAGTTGTTGGGATTACGTGCGTAATAAGGTCTGTACTCGGGAGATCGTCTCCAGGTAGGTAGAACGTGTCCCTATTGTTCTTTACTAATTCGGTGACATATGCTTTCTCTTGTTCATCTAGGAGGTCCATACGTAGGTGGTCTACGATGGTTTCTTTGAGTTTGGGATCTTCGCAAGACCTAAGGTCTCCAAAGTCAGCGGTCGACTCGAGCTGATAGTCTAAATCGATAGCGAGTTCGTTCTCTGAAGTAAGATAACTGTTTCTCGTAGCTGCATTACTATCGTGATCTTCGTTTTTTACGATTTCTAAAATATTCCTCTCTTTGTTGTCTGTGTTGCCGAGTGCATTTCCGATCTCGAAGGATTGCGTCTTTCCGTTACACGTCATCATGCGGTTGGGATAGTCAAGGTGTACTTTGTTTCCGCGCAGAAAATCACAGCCTAATATTCTTTCCCCTGGAATATACACGTCATCTTTCATGACGTTGAATTTTATTATACTTCCTAGCAATGAGATCTCTATCTTTCCCTAGGTAGGTATGATTTTCTTTCTAATTCCTTTCAAATTGTACCTTACCGTCGTATCAATTTCTTCTTCGGGTGGTAATAGGCTTGATTTTATAAGGTTTGTCTCGGATCCCGAGTCGATCAACAATTGCCCTTTCGTGAAGGTCGGCGGATTTAGTATTTTAACTAAGAGCAGTCTGGTTTTTATTCTGCTCGTGATATTGTGCAAATTCTTGATCAGGTACGGGTAATCTTCATCGTTCCAGAGTATTTTAATGCGTTTATCGTTTACTATTGTAGTATCGTATCGTCTCCGAAGTCCATTTTTGCTTTAGTGGTATCGAAAAAATTCCCTCATAATACTCCATCAAAAGGGATCGGGAAGTCGTTATGTACTATGATAAATTCGATTATTGTTTCTCCGATTTTTTCCTTTGCTTTACCCAAACCTTGCTCTGTTTCACCTCCTAAGCTTTGTAGTGTAAATTTGTCTAAGGTCTTGAGATATTTGTGATGAGGCAAGACGCGTGCTTTTAATACACTAACTTCTGATCCTGTATCGATCGTGAGGGTGCTGGGGAACCTATTTTGAAGTAGGCTGAGGCTCACAAACGGTACAATTTTACAAGTTTTTATGGCATTAACTCTCCACTGAAATCTTCTAGTTCTATTGGGAGAGCTGAGCGCACTTGAGTTCCGGATTTAAGATGTTTAGATCGATCAGAGGTTGGTATATGGGTGGAGAGGGAGTAATGTCTCCAGTTACTCTCGGGGGAGAGTTGACGAGAGAGTCAAGACCTCTATTCTGGGGAGAGCGAGATACACGCGGTCTACGGGTAAAGGGATCGGTAATTTCGTCTTTATCTTTTTCTGCTTTTAATGCCTTGGTGACTTAATTCCTGGTTTGTCTCTTGTCGGTCATTTGTTGTTCTTCTGCGGTTAACTTGTCAAGCTCTTCTTCGTAGCGGGGGCTACAGTCTTGCTGCTACGAATAAACTCTGAAATCTCTCCTTTTATTAGAGTCGATTTTTCTTGCATGCGATTAAGGGTATTTGTTTTAGTATTTTTTGATTTTAATGACTTAATATTCGCTTTTTCTTCGTTTTTTTGTTATTTCTTTTGTTTCTTTCTTTCTTATTGTTTATATATTATTTTCTGATATTTTCTCCTGACGTTGGAAACAAAAACTTTATGAAGAGCAAATAACTTTTGTCGGGAGGAAAAAAGAATTTAAATAATTTAGCATTGTTTTAATTATAAATGGTCAATTATCTAAAATAATGCCCCTCGTAGCTGCAAGAGTCACTAGCCTATCTTTCTTTTTCTTTTTCCTTTTACAATTCTTCCAAATACTTAGACAAGGTATACTGTCGTTGCGGATCGACTTTTTGTATCCGCGCGTCAATTGGCTTTTCTATTGGAATATTCTTATTCTTCTTTGGTATCTTAAAATTTCGTTTAAAAGCCTCAGTGCAGTTTGTGCATAAGGCGGGGAATTTCCCGTGCATACACTGTAATCTCTCGATCCTTTCGTCGAGGGTGAACTTGAGTTTTTGCCGGACTTCTTTGGCTTTGAGCTGTTTCACGTCAAAAGCTAATAATTTCGTCTCGCGATCTACTCGCTTTGCCAAATATTTAGCGTCGGAGTACCAGCGTTGGCCTTGGCTTTCCTTGAGGGCCTTTGCGTACCTCTTTCGCTGTTTTGCATTGGAACGCTGCCTCTTCTGGGGTGGGCCCTGACTAGTCCTTTCAATATACCCTTTGGTATAGTAACCAGGGTTGTCGTTGGGATTCACTAATAGAGAGGAAAGAAAGGAGTGTAACAATAAGAGATATGAAAAATTGATAGAAGTAATTTTCATAATGAGGGAGACAAATACCATACGTTTTCTTGTAGCCTTATAGTTTCTGCTAAGGCTGCTAGTCGATTCTTCAGGGTTTTTCTCTGTTGCTTGAGGATAGTGGGTTAAAATCCTTATAAATAATTGTACGACAGCGCTTCTATTATTTTTGTTTATTTCCTTTTATTATTTTTATTATTTATTTATTACTTATGTGTTGTTTATTGTCTTGTAAATTTTATCTTGCTTATTTATTGTTTTAATTATATTATCTAACTTATTTATTTATTTATTATTTATTTGTTTTAGTTTCATTTATTTATTTGGTTATTTTATCCAATTATCTCTATAGTTGCTTATTTTATCTATCGTCTTAATTTAAAAAATTTTTTTTTGTTAGTTTACTTAATTTATTTTTGTTTACTTATTTTTAGCTCGCGAATTAATCGACTTCGCTTTCCAATGTTTCAATTTTTGCGTGGACGTTTTTCCGGTCTCAGATATAGAATCCTACGTGCGACATTAGAAACCAGCGAATTCTTTGCTGTTTCTGGAATATTCGCACTTGGTTTAGATTCAGGGTTTCGACATCTCTCGAGAGATTGGTAAAACGCGCGCGTAGTCTCGAATTCTCGTTTGCCAATCGTTCGATCAGCTGTTCTTTTTGTTGATCCGTGAACTCGAGTTCTTGCACGCGATTACTGATTTCCCGGATCAGCGTATATAAATGTGTATCGGTGAGTCTTTCTTGAAAGAGCAGTATCATTTGTATAAATTTTTATTAGTTTGTTTATAATTATTTGTTAGGATACGCTGTCAAAAAGGTTACTAATTTCAATTTTCTTTTAGTTAAAAAAAAATTTTATTTGGATGAATTTAATATATCCGTATTTTAATTTTAATAATATAAATTTTAATATATATTTTGAACCCGTAAGCAATAAAAATTATTGGACGAAAAAAAAAATCCGTTGAATATATTATTTAAAAAAAATTTTTTTTTTTTATTATTATTTCTTAATTTTAGTATAATGTTAGTATTTTAATTAAATTCTGATACTTGTATTTTAAAACCAAGGCAGTGTGTGAATGATACTCAACATGTATATTTGAAATCTGATTCTAGTATATGTAATATTACCTCTATTATGCTTATGTAAAGATTTATATAGAAAATATTTAATTAATATAAGTTTCGACATTATAATGTAATGCATGTATGTTTAATTGGGTTTTCTTTTTGTTTACTTCATCAATTACTAAATTATTTATTTATTTATTTGTGTTTTTCAATTCGTGTTAAAAAAATTTTTTTTTTATTCTCGTATTCCAATTTATTTATGATTTTTATCATTTATTAATTAGTTTTATTTATTTTTGTATTTTTTTTTTTTAACTTATGTTGGCACTTTCTCTCTTTATTAAATTCTTTTTTTTTTTTTTTTAATTCACTCGTATTACTTATGGCTTAGTTCAGCACTTTTTCCTTATTCATTTGATTTCCACTTTATTTAATTTATTAATTTATTTCTCTTTGTTTAATTCGTTATTTCTTTATTATTTCATTATTTTAGGTTTATTTATTTATTTATTTAATTACTCACTTTTAATTTAGTTATATTTTTCGTTAATTTTATTCTTTTATCTATCTTTTATAATTTATTTGCTTGCTTTTGTACTTCTTACTTATGCATTTATTTCTTCATCTATTGTATTAGGTTGTCATTATTTTTTTGCCTTTCTTTCACTCACTCTTAATTCGTTTATTATTTAATTTATTGATTATTTCTCGCGGCTTACTTTTTTACTTGTTTCAACACTTTTCTTTACAAATTCACTTATTTTTATTAATATTGCACGGTTAACACTTTTTGTTCACTTTATTATTATTTTATCATTAATCGGGTTTTTAGTTTATTTATTATTTATTCTCCTCTTATCTAATATTTTATTAACTTATTTGTCACTTCTTTTTTTCTTTTTTTTTTTTATTTATTTGCCTTTTGCTTATTTATCTTTAATCCATCCCTTTTTATTCTCTCGACACTTTATTTATTATTTCACTTTAACATCAACAAATTGTTTCACGTTAACACTTTATTTATTATTTCGCTCTACTATTTCACTTGTTTTTTTTTATTTTACTTTATTCACTTGCATATTTTTCACAATTTACTAGTTTAGCTTTTTATATTCAATTTATTTCCAGGTTATCTTTATAATTTTTTTTATTTTTTATTTATTTAATTTTTTATTTATTTATTTATTTATTATTCTTCTTTATTATTCTTCTTTAGATTGACTTCATATTTTTATTATTTAAAACCTAAAATTGACGTGAAATTTATTTATTATTTATTTTTCCTCTTTGCTTCTTATTTATTCATTAGTTTATTAATTTATTTTACCTCATTGTATCGATATATTTTTATCTATTATGTAATATAATTTTTTTGTGTCTTATTTTTAGTAAACAAAAAAACCATTTTTTTCAAAATTGTGTTTATGCTGTTTTATCTTGTGATTCGTTTATCTTATTTAATTCACATTTCCGTAGTACGTGGGTCCTCGAGTGCTGCTTGAGGTCTGCTGCTTGGTGATTATTTTGTGCCGTATTTGAATGCGTTGGAGAAGCTACTCAGCAAATTTCTTCTTTGACCGGGAAATTCGGGGAGAGGCCAAGTTTTTCGGGCCCTCGCTTCCTAGCGGGCTTCTCAGAGAGTGAGAATTAGAGAGAGAGATGATCCATTTTTGCGGAATTTTTACATAGGTTCAATATTTACTATTTACAATAAAATTATGTTAATTTAAATTATACAATCGTGTTCCATTTAAAATTTAATGCATTATATAATAAGAATGAAGTTTTTTGTCGCATTTCAAGTGATTAATTTATATAGTGATTTTTAAATAGAAAATGATTATTTAAATGATAAAAAAAAAATTGCTACCTTGGATACGGATAATATCTTTAGGTTAGCGAGAAGGAAATAAAAGTAAGATAAAAGCTTAAATAATCATTTTTAATTAATTTCTGATTATTCGTTAAGGACTGTTGGAGTAGTACTTGTTTTATTATCCTTGTTATTAAAAAGTTATCAAGTAAATATTTGCTAGTATGATTGTAAATTTATATTGAAATTTCTACTATTAATAATCATTTCCATTACAAAATGTAATTATTAATGCAATTTCTTTTTGTACAGTTTTGTCTATAAAAATAAAATAATGTAGCTGGTCGCCGACTATTATTTTATTCTATCAAATAGTGAAATAGTAATAATGAGGATCGTTGAATTGTCGCTAAAATTAAAAATTAAACTAGAGAAATTAATAACAGTTGAACGTTGGCCTATTGCAGTTAATTAAAATTAATTATTTATTTTAATTAACTTAAATAATTTATTACTTATTTAAAAATTTTTATTTAATTATTTATTTATTTAAAAAAAATTATTTAGAGACAAGAATTCAGGACATTCCAGATTATTGCGCGATGTTCCAAATTACGCTATAAGAAAGACTACTTTGCAAGAATTTGTATGTCGAATGTCCATTTGTATTGACCGACTTAGTGATCTAGTTATTTAGAAGAAAGAATTTTAGTTTACGATGAAACGTGTGCGATTGTTTGTAAAAATTGCATCGTAGTGAAACTAAATTTAACAAGAGCAGCTATTTAACTTTCAGTTAAGCTTTGGTGGAGTTTCACAATGGTTTAGGTCAATGGAAAGTACGTCGCGTAGGTTGTAGAGGGGATTATTGTGTCAGGAAAGACAGTAAAGAACTTCTCGGCTGACAAAACACAAAAAAAAAACGGAGGTCATGCACCGACGTTACAGATCCATTAAGGGGGGGGGGGGGTAGGGTTTTGAAGGCAGAAAAAAACAGGTTTTTACAGATTTTTTTTTGGGCGTACGGTGAAAGTAAATTTATTTCTAATTATTATACATTAAAGAGTAGTTATTGAACTATATTCTGTGAAATATTGGTTGAAAAATATTGAAAATTGACCGAATGGCAGCAATTCTTCGCAGGCGCCTCAGAAAAAATACATTTTGCGATGCACGTCATACCTCAGCACTGGATCATCTGAAATGAAATAACCAAAGTTTTTCTTTTAATTTTTATGTCCCTCTAGGTATCCCTGTCGAGTTTTTCCATTTTTTTTAAATTTTTGAACTTTTTACAAGACTTGAAAGTGAAAATACCGATTTTTGGCCTGAATTCATGACTATTGTTGTTAATAATAAAAAAAATAAAATCAAAAACGAAAAAATCTCAACAGGGTTACCTCATGAATTATGTAAGGAAATACTGTAACAAATTTGAGAACGATCGGTTGAATAGATTTTGAGTTACAGAGTGCACCGACTCAAAAAACATCGATTTGAGAAAAACGCGTTTAAAGTTTTTCGTAGCGAAAAGACCCTGATAAAACTTAGTAAGCTATTTATTTTTTATTTTACTCACATAGAATCATCAATGCCGGGTTACACTCCGCGTCTGCTTCGAAAATGAACCAACACCAGGTACCGTTACAACGACCTTGTCTAAGACCTTTCTGTAAACTGCTTAGGGACAATAACAAAAGAGATTGAGAAACAGCTGCCTTTCCGCTGAGCGGTTACAGCTCAGGTAGTCGTTCGAGACACGCCTACTTCCAAAGGTATATCTTTGTGAGTTTTGCTCCGATTGACTTCATATTAACAGACAACATTCTTGAGTTACTATACTTTCATAATATGCAATACAAAAAAATCACTTTTTTTGAACCCTCAAAACCATACCCCCCCCTTAAGTAGATTCCGAGATCCTACCAGTGGAAGCAAGAAGTGCTGTCTCTTTATATACGAGTATAGTAGAGATAGAGAAGAGATAGAGATAGAAAAAGAGATAACTTTTTTGTTTATATAGCGATGGCAATTTAAAATATCTACTTTTGTAGATATTTGATTCACGAACAATTCTTCTGGCAACTATTTTTGTTTATCTCTTGTATTTTTCTCAGAATATCGAAAAAAACAAAAAAAAAACGATTTTTTCACCATTATGTTTAAGAAAAACAATGACGCAGGTTCCAGTTCATGACTCACGAGATGAGAGACCTTTTTTATTAGCTTCCTCTAGACATTCCAATTGGAAAATCGCGGTTAAAATTTTTTCGATTTTTATCCCTCTTTTTCGGCTTGTTTTCTTGGACTACTTTGTTAACGCTCTCTTTTTCCGTTCCTTAGTGCGTCTGAAGTTGGGAGAAAGTAAAACATTTTTGTTTTGTCTGAAATTGTGGAAAAAAAACTTGCAATGCCAGGTGGCCAGGGGGGGGGGGCAAGTGCCGGTTTTGCCCCCCCCCCCCTCCTGCGGACGCCCTTGAGTCTGTTATACATTCATATAATATACACAAGCATTTTGCACACACTCACTGCTCATTTACATGTCTAAATACTATAGTATATTAAATATACTACAAATAAATAATTTTATTGAATATTAAAGATTCAATAAAAAAAAAAATTGTTAATACAATAAAAATTATTTTAATTTCATAGGAAATTGATTGAGCAATAACACGAATTCTTCCTAAAATTCTATACATAGAATTTAAAGCCCTATTTGCTAATATAATAAAATACACTAAAAATCTCAATAAAATAAATTATTGTAAACCTTGCGATGAGCTACCTATGCGAAAATCGGGTCGGAAAGACCATTTTCCTACTTATTTTGACCCGCTGATCACGAGAAAAATAATAAAAGATGGCGATCGGACCTCCTTGACCTTGAAAGCGGCGAAAAATGCCTTATTCATTTGATTATTTTAATATTTATTCATAATAAAAGAAACATAATGAATATTAAATTGCTTATAATTTTCAAGTTAATTTTTAAATTTAAATAATGTAGCTTTGTTATGCGAACAAATCTTTTATATAATAATAAGGTTACAAAAAAAAAAAACATAATGTAACGTCGGGTGTTACTCTTTTAGCTGTGGTTGAGCTGCACTGCTATTTTGCCGTTTTTGAGCCTAAACATTGATGCTTATGGGCTTGGGGCGGCGGAGTATAAAGTTTGTAAGCGTTTGTTTGGGAGAGGTGTGTGTTTCCAGGATTAAGCAGATGCAGGAGGCTCGGTTCCTGAAATTGGAATCAGCCTCGAGCCCTGCTCTGGATAAGGTCCTACTAAGATGATTGTGGATAGCAGAATAGTCTGCCGCGTTTCGAACAATAATTCTGTCAGAGGATTTTAAGATAAAGAAAAGATTTTAAAACATTTAAACCCAAACTTACTTCTTATTTAAGAATCTAGTGGTGCGCGACAAATCCTCTCTCTCTCACTCTCTCTCTCTCTCTCTCTCTCTCTCTCTCTCTCTCTCTCTCTCTCTCTCTCTCTCTCTCTCTCTCTCTCTCTCTCTCTCTCTCTCTCTCTCTCTCTCTCTCTCTCTCTCTCTCTCTCTCTCTCTCTCTCTCTCTCTCTCTCTCTCTCTCTCTCTCTCTCTCACTCTCTCTCTCCCTCTCCCTCTCCCTCTCCCACTCCCTCTCTCTCTCCCTCTCCCTCTCCCTCTCTCTCTCTCTCTCTCTCCCTCTCCCTCCTTCTCCCTCCCTCTCCCTCTCCCTCTCTGAAGCTGAATTGTAGTATGGGATTCAATTAGTTCAAGAAAAATCAAGCAATTAACCCTTCCGCTACGGGCGACTTCTCCGCTGCGGTATTTCCGCTGAACGTGCTACTGCGCCAAAAACGCATTTTTTTGTGATTTTTATTCTTGAGGAATTTCAAAACAATTAATAAAAACAAAATACTGATGTAACATTCTAGGAAAAGATACTCGATGTGAAATAATTCCAATCCTTGGTCATATATCCAATACGCGGCATCTTATGCAGTGCGGCTAAAGTCGTCTGTAGTATGTCAATTGCATTTTATGAAGAGCAACTGTAGTCGTCCGTAGTACGTCGGTGGCATTTTATGCAGAGTGACTACAGTCGCCCGCAGTAACGAAGGGGTTAATATAGCTATTCCTAGCGTTAGGTGAATTAGCCTACTTGTGGTTTGGCAAGGGTAGTGTCTAGGGATAAAACATACCTTAAAAAATTTTTTCTTCAAAAATCCTAAAACACGTCAAATTAATTTTATCGTCTCAGTATCAGTACAATTTTAAACCCAATTGAGCTAGTTTAATCAATTTCGTATCGAAAAAAGGTGGAAAAAACACCACCTTTATAAAAAAAAACCCTTATAAAAAAAAGGGGGCTGCAATCCTCCGGCATAAAAGTTATGTCAGTAGAAGCGTCTTTTTACAAGAAATTTTTCGACGTCAATTTTATTCCAGAAGTCCAAGTAATTTTTGAGATATTAGAAGTAAATTGTTTTTGGGGATGAACTTCGAGGGTGGTTTTCAGCACCCGAAAATGGTTTTCTTGCACATAGAACACGTGTCTTTTATTTTCTTATGCTCTACAACATCTTAGAAAATCATTAAATCAGTGAGGTCGGATTAAGGTGGTTTCCTTGTAAGTTCGAAATTATTTTCGGAAGTTGCTTCAATTATATGACTTTTTAACGCACGTGAAAAAACAATTCAAATAATTCTAATCAGTTTTTATTATACAATGATAAAATTGAACTGTTATTTGAGAAACTAGTATAATCGTCAGTACTTTTAATAGAGCTATCATTGTAAGCATAATTTTGCCAATCATAAACATGATTAAACTCTAATAATTTTTGTGTACTTATGTAAGAACTTCTTACATCTTTGTAAGAACCCGCAGTAAATTCATAAGATAAGGGTATCTTCATCTGTATTATGAAGAGAGTCTCTATCGGAACTATCGTGGTCAAAAGGTAAGAGTGCTGTATCGATGTGTTGATCGCAATCAACATCATCATCGTCAACTAAGTCTAATAAATCAACAACTCTTCGCCTTGATATTTTTTACCTGTGCAAAAGAGCAGAGACACGGGGTGATGCTTATATGTAAATCGAAAAAAATATAGAAAAATTCTATTATTATAAAGTTTTTTAAAATAAAAGTGCTATATTGATTTCAGATATAGAATAATTTCTGAAAATTAAGACGTTTTGATTAAACATTAGATTGCTGCAGATGAAATGGCCGATTGAGTAATAAATTTTAAAACAGCTGTAACTTTTTATGAAGACAATTTGTTTAATCAAAATAGGTACCAATAGATGCAACACACTTTTCCCATCGAGATACAAGTACATTTATTCCAGTTTTGTAGAAGTCCGATTTTCTGGTTCGAAGAAACTCCTCGAAAGCATTTTTTGACAGCAGCTTCATTATTAAATCTTTTTCCTGTCAAAAAGTGATCCAAATGTTTGAAGAAATGGTAGTCTGTTGGTGAAAGGTCTGGTGAATATGGAGGGTGAGAAAGAGTCTCATAGCACAAATCGTTTAATTTTTGGACCGTTGTTCTCGATACATGAGGTCGTGCGTTATCATGAAGCAGTATCACTCTATCCCTGTTGACAAGCTTAGGTTGTTGGCCTGTCAATTTCTGATGCATTTCATCCAGTTGAGCACAGTATTTCTCAGCATTAATGGTTTCGCCAGGTTGCAGGAACGAATAGTGGATAACTCCAGCTACAGACCACTAAACAGTTACCATTATTTTCTTTATATGAAGGCTTGGTTTCGGCATGTGTCTTGGCGCTTTATCGGCATCCAGCCATTGGGCCGATCGGCGACGATTATCGTATAAATTCCACTTTTCATCGCAGGTCACAATTCGGTGCAAGAACGGTTCCTTTTTGTTGCGGGAGAGAAGAGAACTTGAAATCTCTATTTAACACGTCATGTTTTGCTCGGTAAGATCATGCGGAACCCATTTGTCAAACTTTTTCACTTTTCCAAGTTGTTGCAAGTGGCGGCCAACTGTCGAATTGTAAACGCCTAATTTCTCAGCAAGATCCCTTATGGTTTGGCGGGGGTCAGACTCCACTAATGCACGCAGCTTGTTGTTATCGATCGATGGTCCTGGGTGTCCACGTGGTTCATTTACAAGGTCCATATCTCTGGATCGAAATTTTTCGAAACACCGCCGAGTGGTTCGTTCGCTAACTGTATCAGGCCCAAATGCACTGTTGATATTTCTCGTTGCTTCCGTTGCGTTGTGCCACTAATTTAAATTCGTATAGTAAAAGTAGCCGTTTTTAATTCACTTCCATGTTCACTTTCTCTTTTTGGTTTTACGATCACTATGAAGTGCAAAACAGTAATGACTCCATAAACCAAGGTAGCAGTATTTATACTTCAATATGTCATATCATTTGCGCCGCTTTGTGCCAACATAATACACTAAAATTGCAGCCAACTTTATGTCATTGCTAAATCGGCCATTTCATCTGCAGCAACCTAATATGAATATATATATATATATATATATAGAGGAAGAATTAATACAAAATAACCACAGTACTTGTCGGGTGATGGCAATGAACACATACGAAGAAGACATCTGTATAAATATAGACCTTGTAGAAATTCTATCTTTTGAATATGCTACGCTTGAATTTAACCCTGATACCGACACCAAGCTAGAAACTCCGCCCAAAAAATAACTCAACAATGGAAGCAGATCAATTTACTCCAAAGTTTGATTAAAGTAGACCTCCTTAAGCAAGAGGAGAAGGAAAGTGTACATCAGATAACAGATGAATACTGTAATGTATTTTTGCTACCAAGGGAACCCCTCGCTTTTAGTATTATAATAAGTGGAACATGAGATTCCGCTAGAAAACAACGTACTTGTACATACTAAGCAATGTAGCATCCCCCGAAACATTGAGAAGTTATAGGCGAGCAAATGAGAAAAAACTAAAGGATGACATTATAGAACCCTCGAATTCACCCTGCTTCTTCCCAATTCAGGTCATTCCAAAATGACTGGATAGTCATAGTAACCCTAGAGGATATACACCCTCTCCCCAACATAGCAGATATTTTAGATAAATCAAGAGTAGCAAGTTATTTTACATGTTTTGATCAAACTAGCGGATTTGAACAAATACCCATGAAACCAGAAGATAAATGGAAAATTGCCCTTACTACCCTGAATGGGCATAATCAATACGTTCGCATACCAGAGGAATTAAAGAATGCACCTGCTACTGTTTGAAAACTAATGGATAATGTCTTAAAAGGACTTCAAAACACCAAAATGTTGGTGTACCTAAATGATATAATAATATATGCAAGGGATTTGCAAAACCACGATAGAAAAGTGTAACAACTTTTAAATTAGCTGGGAGACGTTAGACTGGCTTTCCGACCCTACAAGATAGAATTTTTATAGAGGAAAATTCTATCCCTAGGACATGTCAAGAGTAGAAGGGGGGTTGAACCAGATTTCAAAAGTAAAAGAGTTCCCTAAGCTAACTACCATAAAAAATATTCGAGAATTCTTCGGACTGGCAGGATACTATCGGAGATTCATAGAAAATTTCTCAAAAATAGCAAAGTCGCTAAGTGATCTTTTCAAAAAAGGCCAGCAGTTAAGTGAAAGAAATTATAGTGCTACAGAAAAAGAATGTTTAGCCGCTCTATGTGCCATACATCTATTTTGATCATACCTATTGGAAAGAAGATTTATATAACGAGCAGACCATGAATTACTGAACTGGCTGTATAGTAGGACCGATCCTGGACATCGACTAATGCGCTAGATGTTCAAATTAACAACATGTCAATACTTATTCAAGTATAAACCTGGACGATTAAATAGCAATGCGGATGCTTTGTCTCGCGATCCAGTAATAAACGCCACTGAGTAAGCAATTAAGGGGAGGTTCTCATCTAGTGACCCAAAAATTACGTGATTTTCTCGATTTTTTTTCTCATAAAAGGAAATAAATAAAGTAGTCAAGTTTTTTGGCACTTATTAAGTATGTTAATAACTACTTTTTAAAATTTTTTTGAACAAAAATACTAAATAGTTTATTAGTTATATGCATTGAAAAATAGTCATCGAAAAAAAAGACACCTCCACGGACGGCAAGGTAACTCATCCAATTTTTGTCTGAAATCAAAAAATCAAAGTTTGTTATAAACTACAAGACATTTGTTGGATCTTGAACTAAAATCACAAAGAAAAGTTGAAAATTAAAAAAATGGCGGACTTGCAAAAAAAAAAAATATTTTTTTGCACTTTTTTTTGCTCTAAAAAGTGCAATAACAATAAAAATAATCATTGTAAAATTATAATTTTAGGTCAAGATCCAGACAATTCAATTACCTTTAAAATAAAAATTTATCTCGATGTCTATAATAGTTTTTGAGATATCTTGCCGTCCGTCTCAAAAAATATGGTTTCGAGAAAAACGTGTTTAAAGTTTTAGTACGCGATTTAGTACGTAAAAAGACGACTTCGATTTTTTGACTATAACTTTAAAAATAAATTGAATTTGGCAAACGGGTTTCACGAGTGTATTCTACGAGACATTTGCCGACTTTCTAAGCAAAAAAAAAAAAATCGATTTTTTGGTCGTGCTTGATGAGAACCTTCTCTTGAAGATAAATTACTTCATCTCAGAGTACTGGTATTAAATAAAGTAGACTCCCAGCCAAGGAAAAAATTAATAAAAAACCAAAGGTTCCAAGATTGAGAAGCCTTTCGGCGGGGGACGCACAAGATCAGTCAATGGCAAGTTGAGAACGAGGAAGGCCCCCTAGTTCCAAAACTTCTAAAGTAACACCTGATCTAGTAAACAGCACCATAGCTCAAAGTACTAGAGCTAAGATAAAACAAGACTCGAAAAACAACCCTAGTACATTGAGAGAGGTAACTTCCAAAATACCAGAATGTATCAATAAGCCCTTATCTGGGAAAATATCCGGTAATACCCGTACTCAGAGGTTCAATACAAATCGATAAACAAACCCAATATACCCATTGAAATGTATGGATTAACGAATGATGAGATAGCATCAAACCAAGAATTATTAACGCCAAACCCACCTACAAAAAAAGATATCGAAGTTAGTTCAGAAACGATATCAGAGTATACTGACCCAATTTGTAGTAACACTGATACAAATGAAACACCATAGTGCGCCTATCGTAGGAGAAGCAGATTGCAGGGAGAAACCAGATCTTGATATCGACCTTCAGCTTAATGAACTAAGACATAAATTACAAATTTGCATCGAAGTAACCGCAGACTCGGGTAGTGAAACCGAGGAAGTCACGGCGTCAGAAGAGAACCCAGAAGAAGAACACGCTGACGAACCACATGAAGAACCTAAGGGTTCAAAACCGCTAGCGTCAAGTAAAATGTTACGTGGCGGAAATACCGAAAATAAGGAAACGACGGAAGATTAGAGGAATTTTAATAAATGCTTAGAAAGGATTCATGACAGAGTATTAAAGCGATACTGCCACAACTCTGATAAACTGCTACTGAGCAGAGACAACACACTCGGAGATAAAAACAATTTCTCCGTGGCAGACATAGTAAACCCAGAATTTCAGGAATATTTAGACACTCTAAACCCTCATGATGACAAAACTCTCAACGATAATATTATGAAACATCGAACTGTACGATTGGAGCAACAACACACGAATAATAAGAAGAGTACTACTCACCCAACACAGAAAAATGAAATTAACTGCGAAACAGGCACTGATGCTGACGTAGAAGAATCAGATAATACATCCGAAATACCGTGCAAAACACCAAAACCCATCTCTGACACATCTTTCTATTGCAACGAAAAACACAGCTTGAAGCACTTCTCTAACAGGAAAAGTAAAAAAACATTTACGCCTAAGCGAGTTAATTGAGATCCCTAAAATTTCTAAAGAAATCTCTGAGAGCACCTCTCCTAGAACACGAATAAATATAAGAATAAGTTACGGCCAACCACTCAAAAATACCATTGACGAACTACTACACTTACAAGGAAAGGTTCTCAACCCGGGCCTATCGATTTCTTTGGTTCTGGGATATGCGAAAGTACATCCAAAAATAAGAGATACGTGTTTTTATCGGCTAACTTTCACTTAAAAGGGGTCAAAATGACTCTTAAAGAAAGGCGTGAAAACATTTTCTTGTAAATATCTTATGAACTAATAGGCATATTATCACGATTTGAACAGCAAAAAACTTGTTATTTAATGTAAAAATTTATCCAGAATTTTAATCTCATAATTTTGCAATCCCTAATTTTTATGGGCGTAAATTCAGTTTTTATAACGTATTTTTCGATTTAAAACTTTCAAATTTCATGAAAATAATGGCAAATAATTTTTTTTACACGAAAATAGAAAACATAAGTTGACGTATCTTGAGGTTTTTCAAAAATCACCCGTTCAGAGGGGTAACCAACCCCTAAAACGAAATTTTAAATTCCTCCTAGTCTATTAACAATATACTAATGATTCAAACGGCAAAAAATTTGTTACATAATGCAGAAATTTCGTATATAATTTTAATCCCATAATTTTGCAACCCCTAATTTTTATAAGGGTAAATTAAGTTATTATAACGTATTTTACGATTTAAAACTTTTCACATTTCATAAAAATAATTGCAAATAATTTATTTTTTACAAAAATAGAAAACTAAAGTTGACGTTTCTTGGGGTTTTTTAAAAATAACCCCTTCAGAGGGGTGACCAACCCCTGAAACGGAATTTTAAATTTCTCCTAGTCTATTATGAATATTTTAATGATTCAAACGGCAAAAAACTTGTTATTTGATATAGAAATTTTGTGCATCATCTTTATCTCAGAATGTAGCATTTGTTATATTCTAGTAGAATTAATAATATTGTATTCAATTTTAGAGTATGTCATTAATAATCTTCTGGGTTACTTTTATATTAAAGTTGATTCTCACCATAATTTTTATAATTATGGTTAAATAACGATCGTTATAAAAATATTGGGAGTGCAAATTAGTTCGGTCCGTTTTCAAAAGATGGCTCTGGTTTTTATGAATATTTAATAGTAACAGCGGAAGTCGGTAGTTTCAGAGAGGTTAGGCATCTGTAAATAATATTTAGTTTATATCGCTTTGAGTTTCATAAAAAAATCTTGTTTTCAACTCTGTTAAGGGGTTATACGCAATTAGAATTTTCAAAAAATCGATTTTTTTTTTTTTTTTTTTGCATTTTCGAAATGTACATATATTTAAGTATATTCTCTGAAAATTTTAAGCCAATCCGATAAATATTTTCGAAAATATACCTGAATATGTTAGGCCACGTCAGAGTGTTAGAAAGCAGTAAGAAGGAGTAACAACCGGAGTAGCAGTTGCACTCACTGCACGCGCTACCTGAGGTTCCTTTTTCTATTGTGTTTTTTCGTAGAAGGCGAGTATAATAAGTCCACTAACTACGTCAAGGTCACATTTGGCTATTATAATCTAGAATAAAAGTATTTCGTCAGTCTAAAGAGTTCTGCCACGTGGTAAAGTCGTGCATTCAGTTCAAACTTTTTTTTCGTGATTTTTTGTTTTATATTGGAGTAAATTTTATTTAAAAGTTATAAAAATGCCCCGTAAATGTTCAAGATTACGTAATAGTACCGAAAAAATACAAATTTCTAAAGTTAAAAAGAGAACACAGGCTTCTAATCCAAAGACTGCTGAGACGGATAAGAGTAGTTTTAGTGCATCTGCTAAAAAATTCAAAATGCAGGAAGAGATTTTAGTTTCACGTGATCCTTCGATTAAATATAGAATTTTAAATTTCATTAATGTATTTGCTGCGATAAGTGATTATGTGAAATGTAACTCTTGTGACAGAAAAATAAAATTTGAAACTGCTTTTCCCCGTGGACTTGGTTTTAAAATCGTTGTAGTGTGTGATAAGTGTAAAAATCGTGTTATAAACTTCAGTCTTTTTGTGAAGCATTCTTACGATATAAACAGATGATTTATATTTGTGATGAGAATTGTGGGACTAGGATTAAAAGGCGCAGCTAAATTTTGTGGCTTGATGGACATGCCTGCTTTTTTAACGCAAAACACTTATGACTTGATTGTTGACAACATTCACTCTTGTGTAAATGTAGCAGCTGAAAAATTGTTTAAAAAGGCCTGTACCGAGGAAAAAGAAGCTACTGCTGAAAACCAAGGTGATGAAAATAATAAAGAATTAACAGCTTTGGGTGACGGAACCTGGAAGAAGCGAGGGTTTAATTCTTTGTATGGAGTGACATCATTGATTGGATATTACACTGGAAAAATCATTGATATAATTGTAAAAAGTTCATACTGTAAACAGTGTGAGGTTTGGAAACCTAAAAAAGATACTGAAGAGCATAATGATTGGTATAATGAGCACAAAGATGCTTGTTCTGCAAATAACCAAGGCTCTTCGGGTAAAATGAAAGTCGATGCGGTTATTGAAATATTTAAGCGTTCAATAGAAAAATTCGAAGTTCGTTATAGAAACTATATAGGTGATGGCGATTTAAAAACATATTCTGGGATTCTGAAAGATGCTCCTTACGGTGAAGTTGAAGTTTTCAAAAAGAATGTATCAGGCATGTTCAGAAGAGAATGGATTCACGAGTCCGCGAGCTAGTAAAAAGAAATACAGAAACAGTTGAAAAAGGCGGAAAAAAAATTGCAAAAAAAGTACTTCCAGGGAAAGGTAAACTGACGGCTAAGCTAATAGATAAGCTGTCAGTTTACTATGGTTTGGCAATAAGGAGAAATTGTGATTCTGTGGATAATATGTATAATGCAATTTGGGGAACATATTATCACTATTGTTCGACTGATGAGAAGCGTTAACACGAAATAAGCCCAGGTGGAGAAGGTTCATGGTGTAGTTGGCAGCAAGCGCTAGCAACAGACACATTATCTTCTTACACCCATGATTATACAACTTTACCAGCCGATATTGCTGAAGCTATATATCCAATTTTTGAAGACCTTAGCAACGTAAAATTATTGAAAAGGTGTGTTAGTGGATTTACACAAAACAATAATGAGAGTTATAATCAGTTAATATGGAAAATAACTCCAAAAATTGTTCCATGTGGTGGTAAAGTTGTTGAAATAGCAGCTTACACTGCAGCTGGAATGTTTAATGATGGTACAAAATAATTATTGTACTTCATGAGTGCATTAGGAGTTTTATTGTGCACCGCAGCTCATGCTTATGTCAACAAAGAGGACACAGAGCGTGTGATGATCTCCGTCGCACGAGCGCATGGGAGCACGCGAGAAGGAAGAATAGCTTGACGACAACACCAGCTGGACTTTAACTTGCGCTAGCAAGCAGGTTGCTTGCTAGCGCAAGTTAAACGACTGATTTAAAAATTTAGCACACGAACACATACGTTTATTGAAACTAAATTGCAAATACAAGAATTTATCGCGTTTTTTGCGAGCCCGAGGCGCCAGCTACAATCGTGTAGCATGGTTTTCTGCGCGGCAAATACTTTGCGCGGTTAACTTACGGTTAGAGCGGTCGCGGGCGTACAGTATACACAACGGTCAAAAATGGCGCGTAACACGCGACGCGGTTGCACACACGCAGCCGGGAAGAATACGGGGACGATTCGTTGCAGGGATGCCTCCTGGTAAAAGCTGCTGCACCTTGATGCACTTACCAGATTTTCTTCCACGCTTCGGACTACAATACAATTTTCTCGCACGCTCGTATCGTTTTAAAAGCTACGGCTGGTATCGCGACTTCTTTCTCAAACGGACTCGAGCGGAGTGTCGACTGCTCGCTAATTGTGACTTTTTGCTAAAACGGACCCGAACGGAGTGAACGGAAAGCTTATTACGTGGCACTTTCGCGAGTGCGGCTTTTTAATGATCGTTCTCCGCCAGCGCAACGTACGTGTAAGTACGTTACGCAACGCAGCCGCCGTGCGCGCTCAGCGCTGGCGGCAGTTGATATTACTGCTTGCCAGCAGCGCGCGTTGAGGTTATCCGCTCGCGAGTGCCAGTGTTGTTGTTGTGTATTCCCTGGAGCGGCGAGAATCTACCTCAGATGTACGGAGGATCAAGGTAAGTCGACGCGTATTATAGCTGGTAGGCGTCGACTAATTTGTCTATATTCTCTCTGTTCCAGGTGCGACCGTACTGCGGGTCAACAACTGCGGCTCGGACGAAGAGCGGTTGAGAAATCGAAGCAGCGGTGTCGGGGACAGCGATAGCCTGCTTGCAGCGGCAGCGAGGCAACACTATCAGACACCTTCCGGTGCGTGTTTACTTGCACTTAAATGCTGTGCTTCTATGTTTTGCCTGCCTTCTAACCTCCTCTTCCACTTTCCTTTGATGTTGTGTGGCAGCTTGTACTTCCTTTCAAGGTGCAGCTGCTACTACTATTTTCTTTCTTATTTAATTACCGTCTGGGAGGTTGCAGGTACGGGGATCACTACAAGGATAGGAAGGAGCTTGGAGAGGAATCCTGCTGCAGAGTGTGCGAGCACTGCCTCGACTAGCCAGAGCTCCTGAGACTAGCTCCTCGCTACAGCTTTTACTTGAGCTGGAAGCCCCTGTACCTGGGGAAGGTAAAGTATGTACAGCCCTGCGTGGCTGTTAGTTAGGATCATGCGTGGCAGTCCTGCAACGCTGCCAAGATTGTAAAAGTGGGATATTTAAGCTACAAGGAGGCGCATAAGCTATGCTTTGGCCTCCTCATGTGACTAGTGCAAAAACACCACGTTACAATATATACATATATGGTGTAAATATAAGTGAACAATTATATATAAAAAAAATATTTATGTAAAGATAAGTGAAAAAGTGACAGTGAATAATAAAGTAAAAGTGTAAACGAAATAAAATTATTTTCCGAGGAAAACAGTGTGTATATTTACAAAAAAAAAAAAAAATACAGTCTGTCAAGTAAGAGCGTGGTCGTGTTCATTTATAAAAAAATTTATTTGATGAAACTTTTATATCTATATATACATTGTACACATTACAAACAATGATGCAATTCGGTCAATAATGTGTCCAGTCACTACTGGCGTCGATAATTGCCTGGCATCTCCGAGGCATGCTTTCTACTAATTTAACGGCGTATTCTAGTGGCAAGGATCTCCAGATCCGACGAATTTCGTAAGACAACTGCTTCAAAGTGTATGTGCGTCTTCTACAAAGCTTCCGTTTAATATATGCCCACACATTTTCAATAGGGTTTGCATCGGGCGACTGCGACGGCCAATTCAATGTAACGATGCCAGATTGAGTTTTCCACTGAGTACAGAGCTTGCTGCGGTGTTTAGGATCGTTGTCCTCCTGCAGAATCCAATCTTAATTTTTTGTGATGAACCATCGTTTGGCAGATGGCAGTAAAGCTTTTTTGTAGATTTTTATCATTTTCTCGGCATTTAGGTTGTCAGTAAAGAGGTGCAAAGTGCCGAATCCCTGCTTTGAGAAGCAGCCCCAAAGATGCACCTTTATTCCATGTTTTACGGTCCGCTGAACAAGCCTATTGGTGGAAGTTGACCAGGCTTGCGTGAGGACAGAACGTGCCCATATAGAACATTCATTAGTAAAAATGACATTTTCAAAATCTCTATCAATATTCTCATGCGCCCAAGCGAGTTGCTTTATCACATGTTTTTCAGTCAACAGAGGCTTCTTCATTGTGTTGCGCCATTTCAGATGATGAGTACGAAGATGGGTTCGGATAGTTTCGTAGGATATATCTAAACCTTTTGCCATTAATTTTGCTTGTCTTTGCCGCAGTGTTAAAGCAGGATTCCGCGAAAACAGATTCACTATTCTTTTTTCATCTTTTTTGTTCACTTTTCCTATCGAGCCACGTTCTGGTAAATCATCGACATTTTTAGCTACTTTATATCGCTGTATCCACTTCTGTACAAATGCCTTCGACTTTTGTCATATATTTAGCAGCCGCTGATTGCGACATTTTGTGACCTTTCGGGTGGATACAAAGAAACACAGCCTCGTAGCGTGACGCGTACTTAGCACTCATGGCGTTTAACGTGATTCTCTTCTAAAAGATCAACGACAACTGAGTTTTTGTTGACAATGCATCAAGGACAAAGCTTTTCTCTATTGGCTAGCGAAAGAATTAGAGCAAAATCATTTATTATCTGTCGGTGAAGTCGACCACGCTCTCACTTGACAGACTGTTGAAAAAAAAATATATAAATATTTTTTAAAACTATTAAAATTATTTCGAAATGTATTTGTATTAATATAATAGTGATGTTGTGAATAATTTTGGGAAAAAATATATAATTAAAACTTCAAATAGACATGATAAAATAAAAAATTTTTATTAAAATATTTTATGTATTGAAATATATTTAATAAAATTTTTTAGGTAATAAAGTGTTTTATTTTCTGTTTAAAGAGAACTAATGTAGTTCTCTCCGCGTAAAGTCCGGCCGTCGGATTGCCGAGGCATGCGAGTAATTATGTTACGAATTCGGCGACAAGTTCTACGTCACCACGATAAGATAACGCGCAGATGTTTTTCTTACCTTCTCATGCGCAAATCAATAAAAATACAAAGTTTGTAATGAAAAAAAAAAAAGAAAAATCAAGAGAAAGTGTGAACGTACAATTGTCGACCTTTCCCTCTGTGACAATTGTGCAAGTGTCAATTATGTGAAAAAGTGAGTAAAAGTTAGTGTTAGTGAGAAGTAACATGTAAACGAAATAAGGAATAAAAAGGAAAAATCGCGAGATAAATGAAGGAAGTAAATAAATAATTAAATGCGCGAATAAATAAAAGTGAATAAAATAAAAGAAGAAAATAAAATAAAATAAAATAAAACAATAATATAAATGAAATAATATATGAATAATAAAAGTGCGTCAATAAATAAATAAAAGAAAAGAATAAAAAAATAAAAAAATAAGAGAAAAGAAAAATGCGATAAAATAAAGTCAAATAAAGCGAAATGAAATATATATAAATGCGAATTAATCAAAGAAAATAAAATAAAAGAATAAAAGAAAAAGAATAAAATAAAAGAAAGATTAATAAAACCAAACAAAATAAAGGAAAGCGAAATAATGCGAATTAAAATAAAAGTGAATAAATAAAAGAAGAAAATAAAAGAATAAATAACTGAAGTGAATAAAAATAAAGCGATAATAAGTGAATACGCGATAATAAATAAAAAAAAAGGAGGAATGTAACAAAAGGTAAACTAAGTCAAATGCTGAATAAAGTATGGGAAGTAAGTGATGAAGTGTAGGTAACTGTTTGTAAATTAAATGAATTATTAGTGTGAAATTAGTAAAAATATTATTGTCATAGAGTAAAGTAAGACGATTGGTTATTGTGTTACGAATGCTCATATCTTATTCGAACCGACGGGTAATAAGCGCGCATTCTAAAATTCCCTCCAGATTATTCAATTAAATTATTATACTTTAAAGATTGCTATTACATTATTATTGTATACGTCGTTATATTATTGTAATATATAATTATAAAATATATTATAAATTATAAATAATAAATTATAATATAATTTAATTCAGAATTACAAATTAAACTTAACTTTGTCTAATTTTAAAATTTTTATTTAATTCATTTACCTACAGTCTGTCAAGTAAGAGCGTGGTCGTGTTCATTTATAAAAAAATTTATTTGATGAAACTTTCATATTTATATATACATTGTACACATTACAAACAATGATGCAATTTAGTCAATAATGTGTCCAGTCACCATCGGCGTCGATAATTGCCTGGCATCTCCGAGGCATGCTTTCTACTAATTTGACGGCGTATTCTAGTGGCAAGGATCTCCAGATCCGACGAATTTCGTAAGACAACTGCTTCAAAGTGTATGTGCGTCTTCCACGAAGCTTCCGTTTAATATATGCCAACACATTTTTAATAGGGTTTGCATCAGGCGACTGCGACGGCCAATCCAATGTAACGATGCCAAATTGAGTTTTCCACTGAGTACAGAGCTTGCTGCGGTGTTTAGGATCGTTGTCCTCCTGCAGAATCCAATCTTCATTTTTTGTGATAAACCATCGTTTGGCAGATGGCAGTGAAGCATTTTTGTAGATTTTTATTATTTTCTTGGCATTAAGGTTGTCAGTAAAGAGGTGTAAAGTGCCGAATCCCTGCTTTGAGAAGCAGCCCCAAAGATGCACCTTTATTCCATGTTTTACGGTCCGCTGAACAAGCCTATTGGTGGAAGTTGACCAGGCTCGCGTGAAGACAGAACGTGCCCATATAGAACATTCATCAGTAAAAATGACATTTTCAAAATCTCTATCAATATTCTCATGCGCCCAAGCGAGTCGCTTTGTCACATGTTTTTCAGTCAACAGAGGCTTCTTCATTGTGTTGCGCCATTTCAGATGATGAGTACGAAGATGGGTTTGGATAGTTTCGTAGGATATATCTAAACCTTTTGCCATTAATTTTGCTTGTCCTTGCCGTAGTGTTAAAGCAGGATTCCGCGAAAACAGATTCACTATTCTTTTTTCATCTTTTTTGTTCACTTTTCCTATCGAGCCACGTTCTGGTAAATCATCGACATTTTTAGCCACTTTATATCGCTGTATCCACTTCTGTACAAATTCCTTCGACTTTCTCATATATTTAGCAGCCGCTGATTGCGACATTTTGGGACCTTTCGGGTGCATGCAACGGAACACAGCCTCGTAGCGTGACGCGTACTTAGCACTCATGGCGTTTAACGTGATTCTCTTCTAAAAGATCAACGACAACTAAGTTTTTGTTGACAATGCATCAAGGACAAGGCTTTCCTCTATCGGCTAGCGAAAGAATTAGAGCAAAATCTTTCATTACCTGTCGGTGAAGTCGACCACGCTCTTACTTTACAGAATGTAGTACCAGGCTGTTCAATAAGTTTTGCGGTTCGATAAGAGAAAGTATTACTACTAGCCTAAATTTTTTTTGTTATGTTGGTACGGTCTTTATGTGAACGTATGTGAAGTTTTATTTCAATCTGTCAATTCATTTTTTGTTTACAAGCCATTTAGTATCCACGTGTCATAGTATTTTTTTACAATGGAAAAAATCAAGTGTCGTCCAGTGATTGAATTTTTATTTTTGGAAGGTTTAAAAGCAAAGGAAATTTATGAACGACTGTTGAAAGTGTATAAGGACTCTTCGCCTTCAATTAGTACAGTAGAAAGATGGGTTGCTGAATTTAAACGTGGTCGTACAAGCCTTGAAGACGATCCACGTCAAGGACGTCCAAAAACAGCAACAACACCAGAAATCGTAGAAAAAATACAGGATATCGTATTGGAAAATCTTTGAGTGACTAAAAGAGATTTAGTAGAAGCCCTAGGCATCTCATTGGGCAGTGTAAGCAATATTTTGACTTAAGTATTAGGTTTCAGAAAGCTGTGTGCACAATGGGTGCTGCTTTGCTAATAATCGAACAAAAACACATTCGAATGCAACTTTATTAGCAACATTTAGAGCGTTTTCGGAAGGATAAAGTAGATTTTGTGCGTCGATTCATCACTATGGATGATACTTGGGTCTATCACTATGATCCTGAATCAAAACACGAGGCTAAAGAGTGGTGTGAACCTGGTTCTTTGGCTCTAAAACGAGTTCGTGTCCAGAAATCGGCCAAGAAGGTGTTAGCATCAGTTTTTTTGGATGCGAAAGCAATTTTGTTTGTGGATTACTTGCAAACTGGTCAAACAATAAATTTTGAATATTATTGTAACCTTTTAGACCAGCTGAAGGAAAAAATTCGTGAAAAAAGACCCAGTTTGCAGAAGAAAAAAATCCTTTTTATCAGGACAATGCACCGTGTCACAAGAGCATTTTGACAATGGCTAAAATTCATGAGTTAAAGTTCGAATTGGTGGAGCATCCACCATATTTACCAGATTTGGCCCTTAGCGACTTCCATCTGTTTCCTGACCTAAAAAAATTTAGGCGTGGAAAGCGTTTTTTATCAGATGATGAGGTCATAACAGATGTGGAAGCGTATTTTGCAGCCCTTCCAGAGTCTCACTTCAGGGATGTAATTCATAAATTGGAATCTCATTGGAACAAGTGTATTGATGTTCAGGGAGACTATACTGAATAATAAAGTGTATTTCAAACCATAAAATTGTGTTTTTCTTAGCGAACCGCAAAACTTATTGAACAGCCTGGTATATACTTCAAATAAGATCAAATTTATTTGATCTTGATTAACCACAATTGTTGGGACAAAGATTATTAAGATTGTAATTGTTCTTATGATAATATTTCTATCAAATTAATAAATTTGCACAGTAAGTAATAATTAACATATTTAAAATATCTTTTTTTCTAAACCTTATATATATATATATATATATATATATATATATATATATATATATATGTATATATATATATATATTTAAACTATATTAATTTTAAATTTAAATTTTGTAAATTAAGAAATCTTTTTATTATTATTAAGAATTTAATGGGAATCTATCTAAGAAGGAAAAATTTTGAAGTACGTTGTCTCGTTCTGACGGCCAGCGTGATCATTTAGAGTTGACTACTCGGATTTCAACCGGTGTATATGTGACTCAAAATGATGATAGTACATGATATAGAAATTAATCCCCGAGGTTATTTTTAACAAATGGTATGTCAATTCGGTATACGTTTCCCTGTAACAAAGTCTATTCTTCTCTGTTCACAGATATTATATTTTATATATATTTTTTTTTACATATATATGAATTATAATATGTTGCAAATTATATATAGATATGTATAGGGTTATCCATTTTACGCTTGGGAAAGTAAAGCTAAGGAAAACACATAAAATATTCAGATGGAAACGAAATTTTTTATTTAATATAAAGATTGAACCTTGCCGTTATACGTGAAACACAACATTATTCAAATGTTCTCCACGGGACCTCTTATAGGCCTCAATCCTTTTAAGGTAATTTTCAATGACTTTTCGGCACATTTCCGGCAATATCTCGGCCATAACTTCACGAATATTGGTTTTCAATTGCTCAAGATTTTGAGGATTGTTCGCGTAAACACGATCTTTCGCATAGCCCCATAAAAAGAAATCCAAAAGTGTTAGGTCGCAGGATCTTGCGGGCCAATTGACATCACTTAATCTCGAAATTACGCGTCCTGGAAATTTCTCTTGCAAAAGTGCTTGATTAGCCTGTGTTGTGTGGCTTGTGGCTCCGTCCTGTTAGAACCACATGTTCTCCAGATCATAATCTTTAATTTCTCTCCAAAAATAATTGGTTAACATCCGTCCATAGCGGTCAAAATTGACTGTAATGGCTCTTCTTCGATCGTTTTCAAAAAAATACGGGCCAATAACACCACCAGACCATAATGCACACCAAACGGTCACTTTTTCCGGATGCAAAGGCCTTTCTGCGATCACCTGAGGATTTTGAGAGCCCCATATGCGGCAATTCTGTTTATTTACGTAACCACAGAGCGAAAAATGAGCCTCATCACTAAAGAAAATCTTGTTCGAAAAATCGTTATCAATGGCTTGTTGTTCAATCACTCAATTCGCATACATTTAGTGTTGTCTATGGTCTTAAGGCTTAAGTTCTTAAGTAAGTTGGATTTTGTACGGATGGAGATGCAAATCCAAATGCAAAATCCGCCACAATGAGCCGTAAGACAAGCCCATATGTTGAGCACGTCGAGGAATCGACAAACTCGGGTCTTCCTTCACACTTTGAGCAACGACAGCGATATTTTCAGCAGAACGAATGTTGCGATGATGCACAGGCCTTGCAATATCAATAACCGATCCAGTCTCTTCAAATTTTCTCACTGTGTTAGAAATTATTTTCTGTGTAGGTCGATTATGTCGACCGTAATCGGCTCGTAAAGCCCTAACTGTTGATACAGCAGAATCACTATTTTTATAATAAAATTTAATAATTTCAACGCGTTCTTCGACTGTTAAACGATCCATATTTCTAAATGGCAAACCTTCAACTAAAAAAAACACGCTTTGGATGACATTTAACTCTGACAGATGTCAAATGGCAGGGTTATACTTTTCCTACCACGAAATGGATAACCCTGTATATATATATACATACATACATATATTATGATTTTATGATATACGTTGTTGTTATCACGTTATTCCACTTCTCGTTTAATTTTTAAATGGCTAATAATGTAACATTACCATTTACAGTCTGTCAAGTAAGAGCGTGGTCGACTTCACCGACAGGTAATAAATGATTTTGCTCTAATTCTTTCGCTAGCCGATAGAAGAAAGCTTTGTCCTTGATGCATTGTCAACAAAAACTCAGTTGTCGTTGATCTTTTAAAAGAGAATCACGTTAAACGCCATGAGTGCTAAGTACGCGTCGCGCTACGAGGCTGTGTTCCTTTGCATCCACCCGAAAGGTCCCAAAATGTCGCAATCAGCGGCTGCTAAATATATGAGAAAGTCGAAGGCATTTGTACAGAAGTGGATACAGCGATATAAAGTGGCTTAAAATGTCGATGATTTACCAGAACGTGGCTCGATAGGAAAAGTGAACAAAAAAGATGAAAAAAGAACAGTGAATCTGTTTTCGCGGAATCCTGCTTTAACACTGCGGCAAGGACGAGCAAAATTAATGGCAAAAGATTTAGATATATCCTACAAAACTATCCAAACCCATCTTCGTACTCATCATCTGAAATGGCGCAACACAATGAAGAAGCCTCTGTTGACTGAAAAACATGTGACAAAGCGACTCGCTTGAGCGCATGAGAATATTGATAGAGATTTTGAAAATGTCATTTTTACTGATTAATGTTCTATATGGTCACGTTCTGTCCTCACGCAAGCCTGGTCAACTTCCACCAATAGGCTTGTTCAGCGGACGGTAAAACATGGAATAAAGGTGCATCTTTGGGGCTGCTTCTCAAAGCAGGGATTCAGCACTTTGCACCTCTTTACTGACAACCTAAATGCCGAGAAAATGATAAAAATCTACAAAAAGGCTTTACTGCCATCTGCCAAACGATGGTTCATCACAAAAAATGAAGATTGGATTCTGCAGGAGGACAACGATCCTAAACACCGCAGCATGCTCTGTACTCAGTGGAAAACTTAATCTGGCATCGTTACATTGGATTGGCCGTCGCAGTCGCCCGATGCAAACCCTATTGAAAATGTGTGGGCATATATTAAACGGAAGCTTTGTGGAAGACGCACATACACTTTGAAGCAGTTGTCTTACGAAATTTGTCGGATCTGGAGATCCTTGCCACTAGAATACGCCGTCAAATTAGTAGAAAGCATGCCTCGGAGATTCCAGGCAATTATCGACGCTGGTGGGGACTGGACACATTATTGACCGAATTGCATCATTGTTTGTAATGTGTACAATGTATGTATAAATATGAAAGTTTCATCCAATAAATTTTTTTATAAATTAACACGACCACGCTCTTACTTGACAGACTGTAATACCTAAGTGGAGAATAAAAATATAATAAGATTTACAATTTGGTGAAGTATGTTTTGAGAAAACAAAAATTAACAATATCTTTAAAGAAGAAAATTTTTTTTTTTAAAGGGGCAGAAATACAAGAAGTAATTGAGAAAATGAAAAAGATCTACATATTATAAATTTAAATCCATTTCAATACGCTGGAGTCAATCTAACTGACATACGTTTAATTAAAACGAATGAATTATATGTAATTCAAGGAATGATAAATATTATTGGTTATGTTATTAACAATTATTGGTTATGTTATTGAAAATTATTAGTTATGTTATTTAAATTAACCAATATAATAAATATATTGGTTAATTTCGAAATTAAAGTTTATCAACTTACACATGATGGTATCAAGGTAACAGGAAAATGGAATTCAACAAAGAACATAGACCATTTGACACATGCTTCTGCTACTTTACTACATAAAGAATCAAGTCTTCGAAATAAAACACTCAGAATACTAATTGCTTTGAATTACTCTCAAACGTTTTAAAAGATCTAGTGGAAGAAATTTATTAATGGATTGTTCATAAGATATTTAAGAAAATCTTCTAGATCAAGCTTAACAAGTTGGGATAATATTAGAACAATTCAATATTTTTATTAGTTTACTGATACTTAAAAGAAGAACCGAAAGTAAAGTAGCTAAAAATAAAGTATCAAATAAAGAAGGAACAACAATTTTTAAATAACTGTATGATACAGGATTAGCAATTAATGAAAATATAATAGGGGACAAACATAGACCTAAGTACCAATAATATTATAAATCAATAATAAATTATATATTAACAAATAAGAATAAGAATAATGCAAAGCGAATTAGAGAAGGAAGAGGATACAGAAGTAACAAAGAAAGAAAGTTACAAAAATAACAAGGATATAACTGTAAGGAACTAAATATAAAATAATCAAGTGCGCTATAAAAATAGGAAATAAGGAAAATTCTTCTTTCTCTCTCATATATAAATAAAATTAAATTAGATTATTTTTTTTATGGACTATCAGTTTAATTGACTAATTCTTCTAAATAGATTAAAATATTGTCAAAAATTTTAATTCTTAGATAATTTATCCTTCTTATTTTTTATAATAACATAGTATCTAATCTAATCTACAGTCTGTCAAGTAAGAGCGTGGTCGTGTTAATTTATAAAAAAATTTATTTTATGAAACTTTCATATTTATACATACATTGTACACATTACAAACAATGATGCAATTCGGTCAATAATGTGTCCAGTCCCCACCAGCGTCGATAATTGCCTGAAATCTCCAAGGCATGCTTTCTACTAATTTGCCGGCGTATTCTAGTGGCAAGGATCTCCAGATCCGACGAATTTCGTAAGACAACTGCTTCAAAGTGTATGTGCGTCTTCCACGAAGCTTCCGTTTAATATATGCCCACACATTTTCAATAGGGTTTGCATCGGGCGACTGCGACGGCCAATCCAATGTAACGATGCTAGATTAAGTTTTCCACTGAGTACAGAGCATGCTGCGGTGTTTAGGATCGTTGTCCTCCTGCAGAATCCAATCTTCATTTTTTGTGATAAACCATCGTTTGGCAGATGGCAGTAAAGCCTTTTTGTAGATTTTTATCATTTTCTCGGCATTTAGGTTGTCAGTAAAGAGGTGCAAAGTGCTGAATCCCTGCTTTGAGAAGCAGCCCCAAAGATGCACCTTTATTCCATGTTTTACCGTCCGCTGAACAAGCCTATTCGTAGAAGTTGACCAGGCTTGCGTGAGGACAGAACGTGACCATATAGAACATTAATCAGTAAAAATGACATTTTCAAAATCTCTATCAATATTCTCATGCGCTCAAGCGAGTCGCTTTGTCACATGTTTTTCAGTCAACAGAGGCTTCTTCATTGTGTTGCGCCATTTCAGATGATGAGTACGAAGATGGGTTTGGATAGTTTTGTAGGATATATCTAAATCTTTTGCCATTAATTTTGCTTGTCCTTGCCGCAGTGTTAAAGCAGGATTCCGCGAAAACAGATTCACTGTTCTTTTTTCATCTTTTTTGTTCACTTTTCCTATCGAGCCACGTTCTGGTAAATCATCGACATTTTAAGCCACTTTATATCGCTGTATCCACTTCTGTACAAATGCCTTCGACTTTCTCATATATTTAGCAGCCGCTGATTGCGACATTTTGGGACCTTTCGGGTGGATGCAAAGGAACACAGCCTCGTAGTGCGACGCGTACTTAGCACTCATGGCGTTTAACGTGATTCTCTTTTAAAAGATCAACGACAACTGAGTTTTTGTTGACAATGCATCAAGGACAAAGCTTTCCTCTATCGGCTAGCGAAAGAATTAGAGCAAAATCATTTATTACCTGTCGGTGAAGTCGACCACGCTCTTACTTGACAGACTGTAATCCTAGTTTAATAAATAATTTTCAAAGCAATTTTATATAAAAATTAAAAACTTAATTAATTTTTATCTAGTTTTAGATTTTATTTAATTCATCCATCTGAACTATATTTCAAATAAAATTAAATTAATTAACTTAATTCTTGTTTATAACTATTCCTATAATAATAAGTCTATTAATTTAATAAACTTATACTTAATTAATAACCGCTTTATTTAAAATATTTTTTTTTATTACTAAAAGATATACTATATATACATTTGAATTATATAAATTTCTAAATCAAAATTTAAAATATTTTATTAAAACTTAATAGGAAATTATTAAAAGGATTAAGTAAAGTGACCGATAACACTTGCATTATGGATCATGTTTACATGCATGCTAATGCACGCCAATTCGAAAAAAAAATGGGGAAAAAGGGAAATATAATGGTGCGTGAGTTTAAGTAGTCATACACTGCCTTTAGGAGTTATTGCGTTGACGAGAAAAGGTTCAGGACCTTATCGTCATTGCTTCCAGTAAAAGTATACACTGCTTGACTGCCGTTGGGGAGCAAGCCATAAGTGCATTCGCGGACGAGAGTATTTCTCGGCCGAGTTAGCTATCACGTTGCAGCCGAATGGCCGATAGCAGAAAGTGATAATTAATAAAAGAAAAATATTTTGAATTAGTATTATGCTTGTTATAAAATCTCTGTCACCCTAAGACTCGTTCCCGAAATGCCGTAGGGGTTTGACGCAACTGACTCATAACTGAGTTTGTCGGGTGGTAAGATTATTACGATCAAGTAAATAAGCGGCAGGTGATAACCTTCTATTCCTAAATAAGTCTCACGAAATAGTTGGTAAGATTATGAATCAAGATTTGTTGTTTTCATATCAATTAAGAAAGAACAAATCGGATCATAGCCCTTATCAATGAAAAGAAGATTTTTCCCATCCTTGAATCACGACATAGCCATGACGCTATTTCAATGTAGCAAACGTTAAGAGGCAATGTCTTTCCTAGCATTCCTTCTCACTCGGCGAGTATATGATTAGGGCCACCGCTGATAATTTAAGTATCGGCAGAAGGGTCACCATTAATCGAACCTCGCCACAAATAAAACCAGAAGGTCTCCGAACTGAAATATCGGTTCGCAATAATATAATCAATGACAATGTATCATAAAACACATGTGAAAATAAAAAAAAAAAAAAAAAATCATGACTTACAGCAACCCATAATCACTAACTCTGTAACTGTCTTGCCTTCGATAACTAACTGCTAAATAACCCGTGTAATTCATCAAAACTTGTGACGTGGTGTTTTTGCACCAGTCACATGAGGAGGCCAAAGCATAGCTTGTGCGTCTCCTCGTAGCTGAAATACCCCCCCCCCCTTTTACAATCTTAGCAGTCTCGCAGGACTGCCACGCTGGAGCCTAACAGCCACGCAGGGCTGTGCCTACCTCACCTGCCCCAAGTACAGGGGCTTTGAGCTCAATCACAGGCTCTAGCGAGGAGCTAGTCTCAGGAGCCCCTGGCTAGTCGTAGCAGTGCTCGCACACACTGCAGCAGGGTTCCTCTCTAAGCTCCTTCCTGTCCTTGTAGTGGTCCCCGTACCTGCAACCTCCCAGACAGCAATTAAACAAGGAAGAAAATAGTAGTAGCAGCTGCACCTTGGAAGAGAAGTACAAGCTGCCACACAACATCATAGGAAAGTGAAAGAGGAGGTTAGGAGGCAAGCAAAGACACATAAGCACCGCGGTTAAGTGCAAGTAATTACTTACCTGGAATGGTCTAATAGTGTTGCCTCGCTGCCGCTGCGAGCAGGCTCGCTGACACCGACACCGCTGCTTCGCTTTCTCAACCGCTCATCGTCCGATCCGCAGCGTTGTTCCGCCGTACTGCCGCACCTGAACAAGAAAAAGAGGAAACAAATTAGTCGACGCCTACCAGCCATGGAACGCGTCGACTTACCTGGACTCTCTGGACATCGAAGGTAGATTCTCGCCGCTCCAGGAAAAACACAACAACACTGGCACTCGCGAGCGGATAACCTAAACGCGCGCTGCTGGCGAGCAGTAATGTCAACTGCCGACAGCGCTGAGCGCGCGCGGCGGCTATGTCGCGTAACGTACTTTACACGTATGTTGCGCCGGCGCAGAACGATTATCTAAAATCCGCGCTCGCGAGAGTGCCACGCAAGAGCTTCTCGTACACTCCGTTTGGGTCCGTTTTAGCGAAAAGTCACAATTAGCGAGCAGTCGACACTCCGTTCGGGTCCGTTTGAGCAACAAGTCGCGAGCAGTAGTAGTAGCTGTTCAATTCAGTATCCGTCTTTGATAAGATTAAAACGAGCGTGCGAGAGCGGAAAAATCGGTATTGTAGTTCGAAGCGTGGAAGAATATCTGGTAAGTGCACCCAGGTGCAGCAGCTGTCACCAGGAGGCATCCCTGCAACGAATCGTCCCCGTATCCTTCCCGGCTGTGTGTGTGCGACCGCGACGCGTGCTACGCGCCATTTTCGTCTTTTCGCGTCTTGCATGCCTGCGACCGCTCTAATCGTGAGCTAGCCGCGCAACGTATTTGCCGCGCACGAAACCACGCTACACGAGTGTAGCTGGCGCCTTGGGCTCGCGTAAAAACGCGATCAATTCTTGTATTATGTAATTTCAGTTTAAATAAACGTATTTGTTCGTGTCTATTTTTAATCAGTTGTTTAACGTGCACTAGCAAGCAACCTGCCCGCTTTCCCTTACATTTGTACGCCACCCTGATCCCCAGTGGCGTTACAAACTTTATAATCCTTTTTATTATAATATATTATATAATGAACATAATATAATATATTAATTAAACTATAAAAAAAAAACAAAACAAAACAAAACAAAAAAATTGAATTAATGTCGCGTTGAATATCAGTAATACTTATAAAGACAGTATAAGCGTTAAATAATTATTAAAACTATTAATGATTTTAAATAAGTATGATCACGTTCGTGTTAATTTAACTATTAATAAATTCAATTATTAGTAGATAATTAGTATTAATAAATTATTGGTTTGATCACTTATAATTTTATTTGAATTAAGTTGAAAAATATCAAGAATGTAATCCAAGCCACAGAATTTGACGATATCAAAGTACAAGCGTTGATAAACCGATAATGTTGCATGCACCAAAGAATCAATCTGGAGAATAAAGTGCCAGAATCTACGAACACTGATACATTAGCCCAATGCAATAATCCAAAGACAGATTGTTCAAAAATTGTTAGGCCACGTGTCTAAGAAAAATATATATATATATATATTAGAACGTAACTGATCGTCCTTTTGGAGGTACTTATTCCAGCCATAATAAGTTACACTGGAATAATGTTAATTCATTTGCAAAGTGAAACGCCATTGGAAATAAATTGAGATGCGGCCTTTAACGGGTCCAAGGAAGATTTAAGGCAACGTAGCACGTGGGTGTCATCCGTGAAAAATAGGCAAGCAGAGTAGGCAACGAACATTGCACTCACTTGTGAAGAATGATATTTTACGCTTCACAATAAAAAGAAAAATCTTTCTCTGCATTACCTCAAGTTCCTTAGAGAACAAAGATATTATACCTAGTAACCTCAAAACTTTGAATACATATATAAATTCTACAATAGCGGACAATATTCCAAATCATAATAATTAAAATTATTTTATAGTTTGACTAATGATTATATAATTTCTTTTTATATGTGTACGTGTGTATGTATAAATTCAAGCAAGGTTCAAAGGGACAATTAAAGTTAACTTCTTTTCCTCATTTGCGGGAGATTATATACCCGCATTTTCTTGAAATCGTATGTGACAGTCTCTTGTTCTGATTTCATAAAAAAAAAAAATAAAAACAACCATTTTTCTTTTCCTATCCACTACAGGTTCGAAAAAAAGGAGAAAACCCGACACTCAGAAGGATGACAGTACCATGGTTGGTAGCCTTGGTAGGGATTTTTATCATGAAAGAAGTGGTGCAATATCACCGCACCAAGAAGGTCAGCAGAACAAAAACGCGAAAACAAACCAAATATCTGGCCATGAATGGGGCCCTCTTTAACGAGATATACCTCCATATATTCAAGAAAGTACAGGGCCAGGCTAGCCCGACCATAAGACCGGGCACGAAATTTCTTATGGATCTTCTAGAGGGGGAAGGCATATAGTTAACATCGTTTATAACAACTAGCATAACACAACGCCAAAACTCGAGGTACGAGCTCCAGATGGGAAATCAGACGAACCAATATCCTGAGCTAACCCCAATGTCTAAAGAAACGAGTCCCGAGGACAAATGTGAGGAACTTGAGCTCCGGGAATCGCTAGAATATGAACGCTATGTGATCAATAGCTTACACACGCTGCTCCTTGATTATAGAGCGGACTATTTCGGGTCCGTTACTTCCGAGGGTACCTGCGCCGGATGTCACCAGCCGCTATCTATCTGGCGGGATTGTGAAACATGTTTAGTTAACTGGTTAGCGGGTAACGTCGAGGCTGTCTACCCAGCCGCCTGGGAGTGCAGGAACCCTATACATCAGAAAGACTTAAGGGGGGAAATCACAGTAAAATTTTCAATTTTTCGAAAAAAATTTTTTCGCCTAAAAGGTGCTTTAGGGTCTTAAAAATAATATACCAAATGATGGAACACGGCAAAAGTGTCCAAGTGCCCAAATTTTTCATTCTGCGGTAACGCCACTCAGGTATGCTCCTACGTACTTAAAACTTTAAACGCGTTTTTCTCGAAACCACTTTTTTTGAGCTCGCCGAAGGCATAACTCAAGCAAATCTTTACCGATCAACTTGAGATTTTGACAGTAGCTTCGAAATATCTTTCTCCACGGAGCTACGTAGGATTTTTTATTTTATATGGCTTAGTTTTTTTATCGAAGATTTGATAGCGTTTTTTTTTGTTAAAAATTTAACTTTATTTTCAAACATGCACCATTTTGTGAAAAAATCAATACATCGGAAAAATCCTATGTAGCTCGCTAGCTGTTGTTATATGAAAACTAAAAAATTTTGGTTTTTCTTTCAGGTCAAAAATTAAGGAGTCTACGTCTTCGGCCATCGACACGCTTTCAAAACTAGGCGCCTTGGGGCATATGCTGCGCAGCCGCCATTTTTAAATATTTTGTATTGAAAAAATTACATTTTGTACTTTTTTAGTATTGCTATAAAACCTACTTTACAGATTTTCGATTGATACTTTTATTTAACCAAAATTAATTCCCGGAAATATGCCTATTTTTTTGTGTGCTACTGTGATTTCTCCCCTTAATCAAGTGGACTTTGTGTAAGAAATGCCAGGGGTCGCCGCCGATTACTATCTCGCGGGACGAACCCTGGGATGACGATTACGCCGACTGGCACTGCACAGCATGGAAGGACAACCATCGTGACTGGGCCGAAGATATGCCGTCGCCGCCATATACAAAGGGGCGGTGCGAGAAATGTAAATGGCCATTGCCCCTCTGGAAGAACTGTTTCGACTGCATGGCGATCATAGCTAACGGAGGGTTGGACATTGATTTAGTGTTGAAGCAATGTAAAAACACGAGTCACAATCAAGAATTGAAAAACCGTAGCTACTGCAATCGATGCAAAGGACTATTACCGCTAAGGGCATTCATCCCTCTCAGTCAAAAGTAGACACTAATGGAGCAAAAAATTTTAATCTTTTATTAAAACCGATTTCTTCTTAATAAAATCCTATCTATCACGCTTCAAGAAAATTTTTTTTTTTCTCCTGTCCAAGGCAAATGATGGTTGGTAAGGCCTAAAATTAAGCCAAATCTTATGGGCATTCGGCATCCATACTGATGTCTCTCCAACTTTCTTCCTACTCCCCCTCACAGAACTTTGTGTCACCTCCCTTTTGTGTTACAGAACAAGAGAAATAACTAGTCAATAAGTAAACACCGCAGTCGCAAATCGGGTAGTAGTACCTAAAAACAATACTATTTAAAAATTTATGACGCCTCTGCCCCTATCTTTTATCATAAAGCTTATCCCATTATCTAATAATTATTATTACTCATAATCTCATATCTAATATTTCTATTTTAAGAAATACAAGTTATACATAAACATATATACTAGGTTGTTTAAAAAGTTTTGAAAGCGGAAATGAAGATACTTTTTTTTGTTGGTGAAATCACTTTTATTGCTCAGTATAATCTTCCATAAGTTCAATAATCTTGGTCCAACGGTCTTCCAACTTGTTTATCCCATCATGGAAGTGACTTTCTGCAAGGCCTGCAAAATACTTCTCTACGACGGCTATAACCTCTTTGTTTGATGAAAAATGCTTCCCACGAAGAAATTTCTTGAGGTGTGGAAACAGCCAGAAGTCAGAGGGAGCTTAATCAGGCGAATAAGGTGGATGCTGCAACAATTCGTACTTTAATTCGGTTATTTTAGTGATGGTTTTTTGAGCTGTGTGAGCGGGTGCATTGTCTTGATGAAAAATGATTTTTTTCTTATGCAAACCGGGTCTTTTTTCACTGATTTTTTCATCCAATTGGTCCAAAAGGTTACAATAATATTCAGAATTTATTTTTTTGCCAGTTTGGAGATAATCCACCAACAAAATCCCTTTTGCATCCCAAAAACTGACGCTAACACCTTCTTCACCGATTTCTGGACACGAACTCGCTTCGGTGCCGAAGTGCCTGGTTGACACCACTCTTTAGCCTCTTGTTTTGATTCAGGGTCATGATGGTGGACCCAAGTCTCATCCATGGTGATGAATCGACGCACAAAATCCACTTTATCCTTTCGAAAACGCTCTAAATGTTTCTGAGAAAGTCGCATTCGAACATGTTTTTGTTTCATTGTGAGCGAATGCGGCACCCATTGTGCACAGAGCTTTCTGAAACCCAAAACTTCATTTAAAATATGACTCACACTGCCTAATGAGATGTCTAGGGCCTCTGCTAAATCTCTTTCGGTCAATCGACGATTTTCCAAAACCATATCCTGTACTTTTGCTATGAATGCTGGTGTTGCTGCACTTTTTGGACGTCCTGAGCGTGGATCGTCTTCAACGCTTTTTCGACTCGCTAAACTCTAAAATCCATCGATGCACAGTTGGAAATGAAGAAGCAGATTTCTTTAACCCTTTCATCATTTTTGTATGAATTTCCGTTGCTGATAAACCTTCCAAAACAAAGAATTTTATCTCTGCACAATATTCGGTTTTTTCCATTGTAAAAAAAATACACTGACACGTCAACTTCAAATGGCTTGTAAACAAGCAATAAATTGACAGAGTAAAATAAAACTTTGGGTATGTTTATATGAAAAATAAAATATTAAAATGGCGTGAAAATTTTGGTTCTTCTACTGCTCTATAGATATCGCTTTCGAAACTTTTTGAACAACCTAGTATATATATATATATGTATATATACAGTCGGTCAAGTAAGAGCGTGGTCGTGTTAATTTATAAAAAAATTTATTTGATGAAACTTTCATATTTATATATACATTGTACACATTATAAACAATGATGCAATTTGGTCAATAATGTGTCCAGTCACCACCGGCGTCGATAATTGCCTGGCATCTCCGAGGCATGCTTTCTACTAATTTGACGGCGTATTCTAGTGGCAAGGATCTCCAGATCCGACGAATTTTGTAAGACAACTGCTTTAAAGTGTATGTGCGTCTTCCAAGAAGCTTCTGTTTCATATATGCCCACACATTTTCAATAGGGTTTGCATTGGGCGACTGCGACGGCCAATCTAATGTAACGATACCAGATTAAGTCTTCCACTGAGTACAGAGCTTGCTGCGGTGTTTAGGATCGTTGTCCTCCTGCAGAATCCAATCTTCATTTTTGTGATGAACCATCGTTTGACAGATGGCAGTAAAGCCTTTTTGTAGATTTTTATCATTATCTCGGCATTTAGGTTGTCAGTAAAGAGGTGCAAAGTGCTGAATCCCTGCTTTGAGAAGCAGCCCCAAGGATGCACCTTTATTCCATGTTTTACCGTCCGCTGAACAAGCCTATTCGTAGAAGTTGACCAAGCTCGCGTGAGGACAGAACGTGCCAATATAGAACATTCATCAGTAAAAATGACATTTTCAAAATCTCTATCAATATTCTCATGCGCCCAAGCGAGTCACTTTGTCACATGTTTTTTAGTCAACAGAGGCTTCTTCATTGTGTTGCGCCATTTCAGATGATGAGTACGAAGATGGGTTCGGATAGTTTTGTAGGATATATCTAAACCTTTTGCCATTAATTTTGCTTGTCCTTGCCGCAGTGTTAAAGCAGGATTCCGCGAAAACAGATTCACTATTCTTTTTTCATCTTTTTTGTTCACTTCTCCTATCGAGCCACGTTCTGGTAAATCATCGACATTTTTAGCCACTTAATATCGCTGTATCCACTTTTGTACAAATGCCTTCGACTTTCTCATATATTTAGCAGCCGCTTATTGCGACATTTTGGGACCTTTCGGGTGGATGCAAAGGAACACAGCCTCGTAGCGCGACGCGTACTTAGCACTCATGGCGTTTAACCTGATACTTTTTCAAAAGATCAACGACAACTGAATCTTTGTTAACAATGCATCAAGGACAAAGCTATTCTCTATCGGTTCGCGAAAGAATTAGAGCGTAATCTTTTATTACCTGTTAGTGAAGTCGACCACGCTCTTACTTGACAGACTGTATAAGACAATTAAGACGCAGGTTGATTCAGCGAACAAAATTTGTTTCTATAAATAATATTTTTTTATTATATTTACAATAGTTACAACAGTTATTTACAACCTTATCTATAAATAATGAAACGACATATAATGTTCGATGTTATCACTGCGCTTCTTTATTAATATTTCTTTAATATTCAATATTAATTCTTTTCTATATTCACGAATTTAATATTTCTCTTCTTTAAATTGGCTATTTACGATTTTTACGTTTCAACATTTATATTATATTTTTAATAATATTAGATTAGGTTAGAATAACAGGTAAGCGGAGCATGAGAAGCGCGGCAAATTCAAATTTAAAGAAAGATACTTTCTTTACATCTCCCCCCCCCCCCCCCCCCTAGGTGAAGATTTTCAGTATTCAACTCCTTCTTCTGATGCTGGAAGTAATTTTGTTACATGAAATAGTCCAATTTTTTGTTTTAGTTTTCCTGTTTTTATTTTGTATAATGAATCTGAAATTTTTCGTATTATTTTAAAGGACCAATTCTTAGTTCATCCAGTTTCTTTCTGTTTAGCCTGTTGCCATTTTCAATATACACTAGCTCTTCTGTGTTTAACGAATGGTTCTTTCTATTTTTGTCGAAGATCGTTTTGTTATATTCGTGTGATTTTTTTGTTCTTTCTAGAGCCAAGTCTTGATCTCTTACCCAATTTTCTTTATTGTTTTTGGTTTTTAATTCTCCAGGTCAAATGCTGGTATCTAAGCCATCTAATAAATACTTAGGTGTAAAGCCAGTTACTGTATGTTCTGTTGTATTGTACTTATCGATACATTCTCTGGCAATCGTTGTCCAAGCTCTTTTTTTTTTGCTTTTTATTTATCTTGCATCTTATCCTGTTGACTAGAGTTTGATTTAAGCGTTCTTTTAGACCATTAGAGAAAGGTGCATTAACAGCCGTAAAAATTAGTCTAACGATATTTTCTACCAGGGCTTCTTCAAACTCTTTTGAATTTATTCCTGGATATTGATCTGTAAGTATTATTCCAATTTTATCCGTTTCTAGCACTTTATTCACTAACTTGATGAAGTCCCTTGCAATCTGCGTTTTCGATGTTAAAACGAAAGCATATCTTGTAAAATGGTCCACTAGCAGGTGTAGGGACCTTTTTGTTGATCTTTGTCCTCCAAAGCCTTCAATTGTATCAATTGACATTATTCCGAATGGTTTTGTTACTGGTCCCAATTGCGACATCAGTCCATATTTTATTTGTCCTCTGGGTTTGTTCTTGATACATATTAGGCAGTTTCTACACACTTTAATTATATTTGCAGCTATATTTTTAGCTGTATAATAAGGGCATATTCTATCCATCATTTGTTCAATCCCTATATGGCACCATTCGAAGTGTATTTCCTTAATTAATTCAAAGCTTAACTTTTCAGATAATATAATTTTTTTTTTATTTTTAATTTTTTTATAGAATACTCCATCCTTTTCTAATAATTTCGTTTTAATTTTCTGCAATGTTCTATTTTCTTTTTGGTCTGTTTTTATTTCTTTGATTGCTATTAGATTAACTATTTTTAGCGTTTCTTCGGTGCTTGCGAGGGGTTCTAGTACTGGATTTCTACTTAAACTATCAGCTTCGGTGTTATCTTTTCCCGGAATGTATTTAATTTCAAAATCATATAGTGACAAATAATAAGTCAAATCACCAAGTTCTTCATCGGTTCTTGCTTTTATATTCATATGCTTTAATGGTTTATGGTCTGAAAATACAGTGAACCTTCTTCCAATAAGCCAGTGTTGCCAATATTTTATCGCTTTCTTGATTGCCAGGCATTCTAAATAAATCGCTTTTTTTTGTTTTCACAAATCATTCAATTTTTTTGAAAAATATGCTACTGGCTTTTCTTTGCCATTATTTTGCACTTGTTTAAATACCGCACCAATACCTTCTAGAGACGCATCCATGTTAATTCTTATTGGTAAATCTTTATCAAATATTTCCAACACTGGTTGCAAACATAATAACTTTTCAATATCTTTAAATGATTTTTCACACTGTTCAGACCATATAAACTTCGCGTGTTTTCGTAATAGTTTGTGTGAGGGATCTAACAATATTGAGCTTTTTGGGATATACTCGTGGTAGAAGTTGATTTTTCCAAGAAACTGTCGAATATTCTTTTGAGTTTTTGGAGTGGGAAAATTTTGTATTAAGATTAAGTTATCTTTCAGTGGTCTTATCGTATTGTGTTCTATTATATGTCCAAAGTATTTTACTGATTCTGTTGCAAACGTACATTTTTTAAATTTTAATCTGAAACATTTACTATTGATTTTATCACTTTTTCTATATGTTCTACATGGTTCTTGAACGATTCCAAAAAGATTAAAATGTCGTCGATATAATTTTCTGAAAAGTCTTTTAAAGTATGCTTTATTAAGATATTGGATAAAATTCTTTGGAAAATAGCTGATGATGTTTTTAATCCAAATGGTAAACACGTCCATTGGTAGTGCCTCTCTTGTGTGATGAATCCTGTTTTTTGTCTATCTTCAATGCGTAGTGGTATTGACTAAAAAGCGGAATTTATATCTAATGTGGTGAAATATTTGCAGTTTCTTGTTTTTATCATTAAATCATTTATTAATGGGAATGGTTAAGCTTGTGGTATGATTATTTTGTTCAGATCTCGAAAGTCTATGCATAATCTTGACCGTTTGTTTTCATCTTTTTTGAACGCTAAAGTCACTGGTGCTGCAAAAGGGCTATAAGATTCTTCAATTAATTTACTTTTTAGTAATTCTGCCATTTGATTTTCTATTTCTTTCTTATCTTCTATAGTGCATTTTTACGGCCTTTTGCTACAATATTTATCAACCAGTAAGTCCATTCAAGCTTCATAATTCGTAACGGTGCCTACATCATATTTATTTTTTGCAAAAACCGCATTATACTTTTCTATTAGTTTGTTAATTTTAATTTTCTTTGTATCTTCTAAGTGATCTAGATTCATCCTGAATTCGTCTTCATTCACATGTTCATTAAAATTCACTTTAACATCTTCTATTTTTTCGATTTCATCTAAGGACTTCATGTTCCTCTGTGTTTCTTGTTTTTTTATTTGTATTTATTTCTTTTGAGATATTTCTAGATTTTCATCCTGAATTAGATTAAATTTCTTTATTGTATCCAAGCCAATAAGAAAATCTTCTAAATCATCTCTTTCTATAATGAATGCATCGATGTATTCCTCCTGCTCAAAAATTTTTGCTTTTATGGTTACTAACCCTTTAATTTGTGTCACACCATTAACTGTTTTTAATGATACATTCTGTCAAAAAAGTACCGGGAATTGTCGATCTAAATCTAGCGGGGCAATTTAGGCAGGTGAAATTTTTTTTTTCTAGGTTGGAACAGCTGTCCTTAATGACTACGCCAAGTTTGAGCGGAATCTGTCAACGAGTGTGTTTACAGTAGCTAGTTAAGTCAGTGGCCTTCAGCTCGCGCGCTGAATTTTGTTTTATGGCTTCAATCGACTGAAAACGGGTGCCACGGAGCGGCAATTTGAGTTTTGAGAAGAGAAAGAAGTCACAGGGAGCCAAATCCGGCATATATGGTGGTTGTTCAAGCGTGTTCGTTGAGTTTTTGGCGAGAAAGTCGATCACAATCGTAGCTCGGTGAGACTGCGCGTTATCGTGTCTTGCGAAGCACCTTTCTGATGCCCAAAATATCAATTAAAATTGTACGTGTGGACTCGTGGGATATCTCAAGTTCATGTGCTATCTCTCTCAAGCTGCTATGACGGTTTTCAAGCACCATTTCCTTAATTTTATCGACCTTATCTGCAGTCGAAGCCGTCGATGGGCGTCCGGAACGAGGCAAGTCTTCGACGACTTCACGATCCTCCTTGAAGGCTTTGTACCACTCATACGCACGGGTTTTCAATAGTGCTTTATCACCAAAAGCCTTTTGCAACATTATCAATGCATCGGCACACGAAATTTTATTCGCAACACAAAATTTTAGACAAATTCTTTGTTTAACGTAATCACTTATTGTAAAAAATCGGCACGCACTATTGACATCGACTGACTTAACCAGCTACTGTAAACAAACTCGTTGACAGATTCCGTTTAAACTTGGCATAGTCATTAAGGACAGTTGTACCAACCTAGAAAAAAAAATTTTACCTGCCTAAATTGCCCCGCCAGATTTAAATCGACAATTTCCGGTACTTTTTTAACAGAATGTATTGTATTTAAACCTTCTGTTTTATTCTTTATCTTAACTAATCTTGAATTTATTAGAGATACTTGTGAACCTGGATCGTATGTTCCATTAACTCCTAACTTTTCTTCCAATAATATTTTTACTTTAATCAATGGTGTGATTATTCGTTTTTTTTTTTGTTTTCTATTTAACTCTACTTCTATCACTGAGTTACTTCTAATTATTCTTGTTTCGTTTTCGTTTTTATTTTTAAACCAGCATAAATTCTCTGGGTGGTACCGAATACCTTTGTTCAATTTTTCACAATTTTTACATGGCTTCTTCTCATCGAATTTCTTTTTATCGTCTTGTCTTTCTACTTTTTTTGTAAAACTATTTTTTTGCACTAAATTTTCACATTTCTTTATTTCATGCAGTAGTTTGGTTGAATTTTCACACGTTGCTTTATCTATTTTATTTCTGACGAATTCGGGCAATCCTGCTGCTATAAGCATCACAAGGATTTTTGTACTCATACCATTGTCAATATCAAGCAATAGCTTTTCTTTCCTGAGAGCATATTCCATTAGTGAACCTTCTCTATATTTTTAGGATATAGCATACATTCCTGTACTCCATCCTTTATCTGCAAATGACTCCAAAAATTTATTTTTCGATTCGGACCATTCAGCTCCCATTGTCAAAGTTATTAGTGTTGCTGAGTGCCAATCTGAACATGACTTGTCCAAAAATAATCTTAATGTCTCGATTTTTGTGTAGTCTTCACTGATTTCAAATTATCTGCACTCCTTCTCAAACGTCTCTAGCCATTGTTTTGCATTTGAGTGTTTACATGAAAATCTTTTAATCATAAATTTCTCTGCTATGTGCTTCAAATTTAGTTAATTTTCCTTCTTCCGCGTGCATTCTGCAAAATCTGCTTTTGTTATCTCCTCTAGATAGAGATCATTAAATATTAGATTGCCATCTTGATCGAAGTAAATCTCTTCCATTTCTTTAGTACATGTGATCCATATTACTCTTTCTTGGCCTCTTTGATTTAAACTTTTTTTCACTCTTTTAAAATTATCTGTTTTAGTCAATTCAGTATGGTTACTGACAATTATTTTAGCTTCTGGCAACTTATACTTTTTATTGTCCTCTGTTGTGATTGAGGTTATGGCAACTAGGCTTGTTTTACTGTCGCTCGGCGAGGCAACATATTTAAATGCGAATTGCAGTTTTCTTGCCATCATAAACGCAAATTGTCGTTTTGTAAGACAATTAAAACGCAGGTTGATTCAGCGAACAAAATTTGTTTCTATAAATAATATTTTTTTATTATATTTACAATAGTTACAACAGTTATTTACAACCTTACCTATAAAAAATGAAACGACAATTAATGTTCGATATTATTACTGCGCTCCTTTATTAATATTTTTTTAATATTCAATATTAATTCTTTTCTATATTCACGAATTTAATATTTCTCTACTTTAAATTGGCTATTTACGATTTTTACGTTTCAACATTTATATTATATTTTTATTAATATTAGATTAGGTTAAAATAACAGGTGAGCGAAACATGAGAAGCGCGGCAAATTCAAATTTAAAGAAAGATACTTTCTTTACATATATTGGGTGTACAACTTTGCTTCCGCCGTTTTGTAATAGATGGCTGTAGCGGTAAGTAGTGGTTGAAATAAATAGATCATAGATGTCATACAATAAGCTCAGGTATTTGTAAACATAACGCCATCGAAATATTAGTCGATTTGTGTCTGCATCATAAAGTTATTCTCGATTAAACATGTCAGCTTACGAGCCAAATTCTCGTCATTGGCGGGAGGTTTTAATTTTCTGCTTCAATATGAAGAAATCTGCGACTGAGGCTCGTCGAACGCTCTCAAATACCTGTAGTGAGGCCACTATTAGTGAAAGAACGTACCGAGAGTGGTTTTAACGCTTCAAGAACGGCGATTTTAACGTCGAAGACCAGCATGGCGGTGGAAGAAAGAAGGTTTTCGAAGATGCAGAATTGGAGGCATTACTTGATCAAGACTCGTGTCAAACGCAACAAGAATTGGCAGGATCATTGGGAGTGACGCAACAAGCCATTTCAATACGCCTGAGGGTCATGGGAATGATTCAGAAACAAGGAAATTGGGTGCCAGGTGGTCAAGACATACTTCGAAACTTTGAAATGGGAAGTCCTACCCCATCTGCCGTATTCTCCAGACGTTGCTCCCTCGGACTATCACTTGTTTCGATCAATGGTACACGGCCTGGCTGACCAGCACTTCCGGTCTTATGAAGAAGTAAAAAATTGGATTGATTGGTGGATCGATTCAAAAGATGACTAGTTTTTTCAACGCGGGATTCGTATGCTGCTCGAAAGATGGGAGAAAGTGGTGGCCAGCGATGGACAATACTTTGAATCATGAAAGTATAACCAGTTTTTTACAATTAAGCCTCGAATTTCGGAAAAAACGGCGAAAGCAAAGTTGCACACCCAATATATATATATCTAATCATATCTGCACACAAGCGTACATAATTACAAAGTAATATCCATATCCACCCATTATTTCAACGATAAAATAAAAAAATAAAAACAAGTATAATTGGACACCAGCATCATTTGCCTCTCAATGCTACACAAACCCACAGGATAGAATCAATGAAGACCAAGTATTAATATATTGGGATTGACAAGGACATACTCGATAAAAAAAAATCAAGAAAGCGCACAGAGACTAAGGCAGAGACCAATATAATTAGACAAAATTACATTTTTAATATGTTCGAAGCAGCAAATCCAACAACCTCAAACCCACATAGAGAAGGGCAAGGACCCGCCTATATTACTCACGGTGCAGATGAAAAGAAAGATGAATCGATCCAAGCCCTAGTGACCCCCTACGGCATCAAGTCCTAATCTATAGAACGCAATTACGGGTTTAGAAACCTTCAACGGCTACAACAGACCACTTAAGGATTTCTTGATAGATGTGAGGAATGGGGCTGCGCAACTTTCAGAGAGCCAACAGGAAACATATATCAAAAACGTACTTAGATGTTTGGAAGGAAAAGCCCAAGACTATATATGGATATGCGTTCAAAGATGTGGATTCCTTAGTAAAACATCTAAAGGAGCGATTCGTTTCCGGGAAGAACAACTCTTATTACTCAGAGAAAATACATAATATAACAATGAAAAAAGGAGAGACAGTTGGGATGTTCTACGATAGATTAAATATATTATTAATGGGAGTTCAAGGAACATTAAGGCAACCAGGAGTAACATCACAACAAATAACCGAGCGGATCAAGCCATTAAAAGAGGTAGCATTACTAATGTTCAAAAAGGGATTACCAGCAGAAATCGCCACTACTGTGCATAGCCAACGGCCCGATAACTTGACTGAGGCGTATCAAGCCGCAGTAGAATTAGAAAATCTAATTAGAAGACACATCTTACCAGACGCAAAGCCTAGACATAGACGAATTGAAGGAGATGAAGAGGATGACTAATTCGAAAGCTCAATTAAACAGAGAAACGATAGACCTTATCCAGAAGCCCAAGGCAGCATAAACTATAGACCGAATGATCGTGAGTATAGTCGTAAAAACATTAGAGTCATGGCAAAAGAACTTCCATCACCAGGAGCCCGGGCTAACAGGACTAATAACTATAATGCGAATAAACAATATGGACCAACATAATACGACGAGCGAATGGAATGTTTGCCACAAAGACATTACCGTCCAACGTATCGTTTTCGACCCATAGGAAGTTACGAACGCCCGAATTGACCCCCGGAACATCATCCGTGGAGTAACAGAAATGGATACTACACACAATATAATAACGATTCACGATTATACAATCCCCTAAATAACCATTCTAGAATAAAATATTCTAATTACCAGCCAAACTACAATAACAACGAGAATACTTGGAGTGACTACCGAGCAAGAACTAATTATGGTGGGCCGTGAAATCGAAGTCCGGCAGGGCAACCGTGACCTAATAAATCTTGGAGAAGACTAGCTAATAACTCCTTCCAGGAAACAAGACCAACAGAGGGTAATTTAAACTCGGTAGGGGCTCGTCACGAGACCCCGCTGATGAGCCCATACAACACAGAACCGACCCCGTACGCAAGGAGACAAAAACCCCTGATAACGAGAGACGAATCCCAAGGACAGACCTAGCTGGTCCAAAAAGAGATACAGAAACTATTAGGCAAATTAGTACGTGTGCAAGACCTCAAGAAGAAGATTCAGGAGATGATGAACCTACAGTAATAAGGCTGCGCATCCGTGAAGGCCGAATACAATGGTTGACCTTCATGATAGATAATGGAGCTTCGGTTAACCTAATTAAACTTGGCTCTTTGCATCCTGATCTCCAGATTAATGTAGTCAATATAGGCACACTAGGTAGGATAACGGATGAGACTATAAAGATCTTAGGTACCACCTATTTAACCATACAGGGATCACCGGCAAAATTTCATGTCGTGACAGATAAATTAAAATTGACCAAGATGGGATAATTGGGCGAGGATGCTTAAAAAAGGAGGAAGCCGTTATATCGTACCATAACAAGGCCCTTACGATAAGCGGAGATGTTATGCATCCCATTTCATTCCAAACAACAAATGATCAATATAAGCAGAAGACCAGAAAAATATATAAAGCAAGTAAACCTTGCAAAGAACACAGTGATTTATCTAAAACTTTTATGAGTAAATTGTTTACGGACAATCAAGTAGATCTAGATCAATCGACCCTCGACCAAGAGAAACCCAAACACAAATATATACTTAAAGGAAGAACTAGGCAAGTACTCTAGATAAGTATTAAACCCAGCGAGTTGAAGAAAGGAAATTTGCCCAAATTAGAACTCAACAATGATTGAGTATATATAGGGGAGGAAATATTATGAAATGACCATAATACTTGCCGATTGATGGCAATAAATACTTAAGAAGAAGACATCTGCGTAAATATAGACCCCGTGGAAATTCTGCCTTTTGAAAACGTTACCCCCGAATTCGACCCTGACACAGAAACTGAACCGGAAACTCTTCCCAACAGAATAGGCCAGCGATGAGAACGAGCTCAATTACTCCGAAGTTTAATTCGAGTTGGTCATCTTAATCAAGTAGAAAAAGACAGTGTGAACCAGATAATAGATGAATACTGTGATGTATTCTTATTGCCAGGAGCCCCCCTCCCTTTTACTAATAAGGTGGAACACGAGATACCATTAGAAAATAATGTACCCATACATACCAAACAATATCGACACACCCCAAAACACAGAGGAGCCATAGGTGATCAAATAAAGAAGAAACTAAAGGACAGGATTATAGAACCCTCAAACTCACCTTTGTCCTCCCCAATTTGGGTAGTCCCGAAACGACCAGACAGTCATGGTAACCCTTGTTGGTGGAAAGTTATTGATTTTAGGGAGTTTAATAGGAAGACTATAGGGGATGCATATCCTCTACCCAATATATCAGATACTTAAGATAAACTAGGTGGAGCAAGTTACTTTACATGCTTTAATTTAGCCAAAGGATTTCAACAGATACCTATGAAACCAGAAGACAAATGCAAGACCGCTTTTACCACCCCCAACGGGCACTACCAATATGTACGCATGCCAGAGGGATAAAATAACGCACCCGCTACTTATCAGAGATTAATGGATAACGTGTTAAAAGAACTTCAAAACACTGAAATGCTGGTATACCTCGATGATATAATAGTATACGCAAGAGATCTGCAGTACCATAATAGAAAAGTAAGACAACTTATAGATCGCCTGAGAGATGCTAGACTAGTTCTAGGGCCTGACAAGACTGAATTTTCACGAGTTCCCTTCCTGGGGCATGTGATTAGCGAAAGAGGAGTTGAGCCAGATCCCAAAAATATTTCAGCAGTAAAAGATTTCCCAAAACCAACTACAATAAAAAACATTCGACAAGTCTTGGGCCTGGTAGGATACTATCAGAGATTAATAGAAAATTTCTCAAAAATTGCAAAGCTAGTAACCGAACTTCTAAATAAAGGCCAGCAGTCTAGTGACTGGGGACCGCAACAGGATGAAAGTTATGAGTTACTAAAAAAGCGGTTATGTGAAAGCCCTATTTTAATTTATCCAAATTTTGAGAAAAAATATACGCTGACTACTGACGCCTCTGACCACGCAATCGGAACGGTATTAAGCCATGAACTGAACGGATTCAATCATCCCGTAGCATATTTATCAAGAACCCTGAATAACGCTGAGAGAAACTACAAACCGGGAAGTTTTAATAGTAATGCGGACGCCCTGTCCCGCAATCCAGTAATAGACGTCACTGAGCAAGAGATCAATGATAAATTACCGCAACATAGGATATTAGTATTGAATAAGGTAGCATCTCAGCCAAGGAAAAAAAAAGTTAAAAGCTCATGGACTAGAAAATCTCCCTGCCAGAGACACGCCTGACCCAGCAACAGCAAGCCAAGGGCGAGGGAGGTCGCCTGGTTCAAAAACTGCCAAAGCACCTCCCGTCATAAACCATAGTACCGTTGCTCATAGAACTAGAGCAAAGACTAAACAAGACACAGGAAGTGATCTTCGTACCTTAAGAGCGACCACCTCCCAAGCACCAGGGAGTATTCGTAAGCCCTTATCTGTGAATTAATCTGCTAATCCCCATACTCTAGATTCCCTACTAGACCGGTCAATATATCCAATAAAACACATAGATTCGAAGCAACCAGGAGAGATTCGATAACATCAAATTAAGGGTCACTATCAACAGATACCCTTACGGAGGCCTAGATCGAAAGCAGCTCAGAGCCAATATCAAAGTGTACAAAGTCAATTGATATCAACACGGACACAGATGAAGAACCACCGCGGGCTGACCATAGGAGGAGCGGGCTGCGGAAAAAAACTACTAAAGAATCGGATTCCGATACTGACTCTCAGCACCACCAGGGAAGGGATAATTTACCAATTTGTATGGAGGTAACCGCAGACTCAGGAAGTGAAACCGAGGAGGTTACTGCAATAGAAGAAAACCAGAAAGAAGAGTCTAATTTAAATTCATAAGGAGCATTTAGAAGTTCAAGACCCCTTACGACAAATAAAAAGTTAGGTGACGCAGTTACGGAAAACATAGAAACGACAGAAGACTGGAGAAATTTTAACTTATCCCTGGGAAGGATTTACAACAGAATATATAACCAATATGGCCACAACTCTGATAAACTGTTGAGGGGTAGGGACAACACCCTTGGTGGTTAAAGTAATTTCTCAGAAGGAGGTATCGTAGATCCCGAGTACCAGGAGTACTTGGACACTATAGACCCCTATAACGACAAAACTCTCAATGACGACGTTATGGAACGGCGAGTGGCAAAACTGGAACAACAGCATCCGATTAGCACAAGGAATCCGACTTCCCTAACCTTGAATCAAAATTAATTATGAAACGAACAGTGATGTCGACGCAGAAGGCTCAGATAATATACCTGGGATACCAAGTAAAACACCCAAACCCATTTCAGACACACCATTCAGTTGCAACCAACAACCACAAGCTTGAAGTATTCTTCTAAAGTAAAGAAACAGCTGCGATTTAGCGAAGCAGTTTGCATTTCCGGAAACCCTAAAGAACCCTCACGGAAAGCCTAACTTGAAAAAACACCAAATGTAAATATAAATTATGGCCAAGCACCTAAAAATTCCTTTGAATTACTACCTCTGATATCATTATGCATATCCTCAACCGAGTCGCATTAAACTACCACTACAGATCACAGTGATCAAAGCTCAGAGGATACCGATAGCTTAGAGAAACAACAACTTCCGTCTCTACTGATTTTAAGAAACAACTTTAAAGCACCCCGACAAATCCTCACCTACAAGAAAGACAACCTAGTACACTTCGTAACTAGCGATATGAAAAGCATAACGATGACAACAAGGTTATTGATTGATATAGGAGCGATAAATCAAATGAAATTGAAGAAAACAAGACCAAAGGTAGGGAAAATCTTGATTACACCATATAAGAACCATAACGTATTATCAGTGGTTATAAAACATAAGTACTTTGACGGTCTCACTATTTTGAACATGAGGATTGCTCTAGCTAATCTCAGAACTGTAATGCTTCAAAGAAACCTTACCAGCTTTCGCATTTCGCGAAGAGGAGACATGTTGGATGCCCTAGAAGCAGGATTATTAGCTCAACTGCTGACAGAAACATTTGAGGGTAGCCCAATTACCGTAACCTTATGCTACGGAAAAGTGAATTGTCCGGCATCAGAGAAGAGAAGTGGCATAATATAAAATTTACATGAGATTCTAATAGGGGAAGACAAAGGGGTAAACCAAACATATCAGAGAATCAGAGAGAGATACTATTAGCCAGGTATTAGAAACGACGTTCTGGATTACGTCTGAAAGTGTCCAGAATGCAGTATGAAAAAGTTGGATTGAACTAAGACAAGGGAGCCCATGATAATCACGGACACACCGATAGAACCGTTTGATAAGGTATCCATCGACACCGTTGGCAAATTGAGAATGACCCCTCGAGGCAACAGCCACATGCTTACCATGCAATGCAATCTAACAAAATACCTGATAGTGGTACCAATACCTAATTTGCGATCTACCACTATAGCCAACGCATTGGCTAAGCACCTCATATGTCAATTTGGGGCTCCCAAAGCAATATTATCAGATGAAAAAACCAGCTTCTTGTCAGACTTCACAGAAACACTTATGAAAATATTTAAAATACGACATCTTACCACGTCAGGATATAGACCCCAGACCAATGGATCATCAGAAAGAAGCCATGTGCCATTAACTGATTTTATCAGGACGTATTCAGAGTCTTATAACGACTGGGATAGATTAATACCTTTCCCAGTATTTACTTACAATGCCAGCTTACATTCTGCCACTAAATTCATCCCTTATGAATTGGTTTTCGGAAGGATCGCAAGATTCCTTCTAAAAAAGCTGACGAGAAAAAACTGTGTACATATAACACGTCCCTGCGGGACTTGCTTGTTCGCCTGGATAAAATGAATAACATCGCCAGGGACAATCAGATGAAGGCTACATTACAATCTAAAGTCCGTTACGATAGTAAAGGTCAATGACTAAAAGCGAAGGTCGGAGACTATGTATGTATACTCAAGGAAATAAGGACATCAAAGTTTGATAAATACTATAATAAACCTTTGAAAATTGTTGAAATAGTAGGTAGAAATAATGCTATATTAGAATTACCTGATGGCAGACGTATTAGAAAACACAAATAAATTAAATCTAGCCCCTGAATGAAAAAAATAATCGTTTCAGGAAACCATGATTAAGCTTCTCCACTCCCTCAATGTGATAATGGTACACGCAGGAATTTCCTCGGTCCTCGCAAGAGAGAAATTCGAAATAGAACAAATAAACTAGAACCCAGGAATATACTACGTGCGTACGGAAACAGTACGATTGACGAGGGCTGATTGGCAAATAACAATTTATGTGAACATAAAAGATTTCCTAGAAGCTCACGGGCCGATTAATAGTTACCAAACCCTACTTACTAACTGCACCGCACGCATGGAAATAAATACCTGTAGGGTTATGCTTGGAAGAGATTTAGTAAAAGCAAGACAAAATACCCTAACTTAAATACAGGCAGAGATAAGAACTACACTCTACGATATGAAACAACCCTCAGGAGACCCTATGATAGTTCCTGGAAGTATAAGGTACAGAAGAATGGTGCCATTACGATTCATTCAAAGCCAGTACAAGTCTATTCGGAATAGTTACGGCAGAAGACGTTGACGCGATAAATATCAATATATATCAGTTGTTCACGGACCAAAAAGAGCTAGTGCAGCTAGTAAACCAAAGAGGACACATAATAGCCAAGTCTCTAGATGAGCTATACAATACCACAAAGGCCCACGCTAAGGTTATAAACCAAATGAAAAAGGATATGAACCGGAAATTCCAATTTATAGTCAGCGGGAAAAATAAATTGCGATATTTTATCACTTTGACTATCTATGCTCGCAAGATAGACGTCGCAATGCAGCATCTAATCGAAAGTAATCGACGAATGCTGCAAATTATACAGGAACTAAAGAAACGAAAGGTGGAACCTTCATTCTTAAATAAAGATATACTACGGCACTTGATGAACGATAAAGGAAAGGCAAGTGGCGCATTACAATTTCCAATACCGATTTAACACTTAAGAGCAGAAAAAGTCGCAAGAATTGCGCAAGTAAACGCAATGTACAACAACGGGAGATTACTATGTAATTATAATGCATCTACCTTTAGTAGAACGAGTACCTTACAACCTCTATAGACTACACCCATTAGCTGTACCGCAAATAATTAACAATCATTCAATAGGAACAGGCTATATAAAGCAAAGTCACAGATACCTAATCGTTGGTGCTGATCAAAGGCAGTACATGAAAATAAATTATGAAGAATTACAGAACTGCCGCCACACACATTATGCCGATATATATGTTCAGCCAACGGACCCTTGGCTGAAACCACGATTCAAGAAGATTGTGAAGTATCAATGTTGTTGAGACCCAAAGTACAGGTATTGAAAACCTGTGATGTAACCATAACCCCCACCAATATCACTCAATAGAGTTATCTGTAAGTGGATGGATCCTGGCTCTATTCCTTAGGACAAAAGGAAGTTTTACGCTCAATCTGCCCCGGACAGCCTCACCAAACTATACAACTCCGAGACGCAGGAATTTTACGAATGGCACCTGGATATGTAGGCAAGACCGACAAACATCTCCTCATAAGTGAAGGAAACCAACGCAACGACCTTTAATATTTATACAAACTAAAGATAACCCTCAAAGTGGAAGTAATACCTCCTGGCTTGTTAAACTATCACCAAGAAATGATTAGTGCACCGGAAACCGGGACCTCAGGCGCCCCTGAACCAGACGTTAAAGGATGGAGTAACCGCGAGGAATCGATACAGAAAATTACTCATCGCCTAAAACAAATAGGAAATCATTAGAGAAGTATCTCCAATACGCATTATCTAATATACGGCGGAGCTTTGGGCCAAATCCTAATCACCGTAGGGCTCATCTTCACTGCCTGGAATGTCATACTAGAAGAATGCTGCAAATCAATATCAGACCAAACGCAAAGTTAAAATAATCTCTGACACTACCCCTGCACATCGTATGCAGGAAACATTACTGAGCCCAATTGGATTACAAAATCAATCAACAATCGAAGACCAATCTTGCATGTTTCTGATACCGGAACACGCCTATGTTCCTAAAAAATGGATAAATCAACCATTAACTCACCAACAACCCCTGTCCTATCCACAAACACTATCTATTCAAATCCCGGACACTGACTAATCCTTAACCTTTAACCATACAAGCGTTCCACTAGAAAAAACAAAAACCTAACGGAACATATTTCCGTAAGACCACGATTAAAACTAATAAACCCCAGTTATTCTGAACCCAACGAGTATAAAACCTAATAATCAGCCTTAACTTTAAGAAAATTCAGACTAAAAAGACCATGGCTAATCGATGCCGAATCAACGTGACCAAAAATCCAGAAGGTGAAAGCAGCTTAGTATTTTATAATCCTCGCACTACCTCCCTATCTCTCGCTATTCAAAGAGCCGAAGAAAAGGGACCAATAAGAAGCGTAAATATTCGGTTAAATGTAAATGGGAATCTAGCCGGAATACTGAAAATAAGGTATTTCAACAAAGAAGACAAAACTAGAGAGCTACGTAAATTACGGAACAAGCCAAAATCAAGGACCATACCCACCAGACCCTCTGGAACTAGACTATTCTGCTAATTACCTTGGAATATAACTGAAGAAGAACTCTTTAAGAATTTTCGAATATTTGGACCATTAGATTTCATCAAGATCATCCAAAATATTGAGAGACAACCCACTTGCGGATACATTCAGTTTATTTACGCTAAGGACGCTCTCAAGGCCTAAAAAGGAAGCAAAAGGACGTACCGCGCCATCTTCGACGACCCTGCGAAGATGTCAAAGGCAGACCAGGAGAAAAACCAAGGATATGCAAAGACACTACACTCTAAATGCATGCTCTGGATAAACTGTAAAACATTTGAGGACCACCAGTTACATGCCAAATACAGTGTCAAATGAGAGACTACAAAGGAAATCTGGAAAATATAAGAAGTGTAATCAAAAAGCTTGAAGGTAATAAGCCAAGACCCATCAAAGACCCTATTGTGGGACCCGGAAAGACTATTAATCGAGTCCCTAAGATTACACAAAAATTCAAATCAATGACCATGTGCAAGAATAAGCACGCAATTAAGCAGACTATTGACACCAGAAAGGACATTGACGTCTACCAGAACACATATCTAGCCTCATTACTCAAGATAAAAGAAAAATAAAAATATATTTATAAGATTACCACATATAGTATAGAATTAATTCGTATAACCATACTAATACTTAGGCAACATATTAAAATAAAAACTTGTAAAAGCAATCCAAACGGTTCAATTTCACAAGCATTCATAGTAAATTTTCATCATATAAGTAAGTAAACCAGCTTGGATGGTTTCCCTATAGATTGTTAATTAGTACTAACCAAAAGAGAGAAAAAAAAAAGAATAGTAACAAACTAGGTCAAGAACCTTTTTATGTAAACGCAATCTAAATAATTTAATTTTTTCTATGGATTATCATAAAGGTTATAAAATAATATTTAGGCTGCCTACAACCCTAAAATCGTTAAGCAAACTAATCAACTTCTATAGTATGAAACTAACACAATAATATAAAGCTAATAACAGTCGATAATTATTTAATATTAATAAACCATAATATATAGGTTAAGAGTCTGTTGTAAACGCATACACCACGCAGCACGTCTACTGTTTACCGGGACGGTAAACGTCTTTAAGAAGGGAAGGATGTTACGTGAGGTGAAAATTAAAATAATTAAATTAAATTAAAATAAAACTCATAAAAAATAAAAATTAAAATTAAGTAGACCAATGAACTACAATTGCAACATATAAATGTTTAATGTGTGAAAATGCTGAGCGCGCTGTTCGATAAAATGCCTCTAGACGACAATGTGTTGGTTTACAAGGTGCGTGACGCTTGCACTCACACTGTAAATTAACTCATGTAGAAAAAACCCAGGAGACATAAAGAATAAACTTATTCTCACAATTAAAGAAGTAGCATTCTTCCAACACACCTATAGAGAATCGTGTTGTTCAACTCTTCTCGGCACACACATTTAGACAAATAAAAGATCTAGAGTTGCATTTTAGTTGGGAGGCGCGGGGAAAGCTCAGGAGTCCACAGAGACTTATGCCGATGCCCAATAAGCAAAAATCCCCACGATGCCTCCACTCAAATGTCTTTAAATATGAGTAACAACGGGCCGCGGGGGAGTAACCGCAGTGACCAAGAAATAGTCGGTCTGATTTTCGTCGCGTTGAATAAAAATAAAGTAAGAACTTTTTAATTAAAACGAACAGTATTCAAAATATCTCGTAATATTTTGAATAATATAATATTTATTATACTTCATTTTCGTCGCGGATTTCGGCGCGCATCGTGCTGTGTGATAGTATGTATCTGAAGCAGTGAGTTAGAATAAAGTTATTTGATAACAAATATTATTGTTAATTTTTACTGTCAACTCCTACTCCCAACGGCGATCCAAAGGAAAATCGCAAAGATCAAGGACATCCGTCTTCTCAAGGTAAGGTTTTATTTCTATTTATCAATGGTGTGTTAATTATTTATCAATGGGGCAGAAGCGATCATTCCCCCAATGTGCATTATCTGGAACAGCAAGAGTCCCTTCGGTTCGCTTTGTGCGGGCGGGCCCGTACGTGACGTGTTGGCGGGTCCTGCATTAAAATAAGTATTGAAAATTCACGACATGCGTGTTCCCCCACACGTGACATGCTGATATTATTGTTACTGCTTTTTAAACAAAATAATAAGTAGTTAAACAAACATCAGGTAAGTATAGAATCTTATTAGAATATAATTTGAATATAATTAGAATTGAATGTTGTATTTTATTCATAATCACCATTTAGGTTCACCGCAGAAAACTTGAATCATTCTACTTATTACACTTGCAGAACATCGAAGTTTCAATTGCTACAAAGACAATAATAGTGGTAACAACTAAAATTATTCAGTCTTTTAATTTTCGTGAAAATTAAATAAGCATTTTTTAGATATATAACATTAATAAAAAAAAGTTATATAGTAATTCTTATAAATAACCAAACTAATTATGTACACTTATCATTTAGGTATTTTTTTAACTGTTATTTATTTACATATTATTTTCTTTGATTATATAACTCTTATTATTCCTTATTTTATAATATTAATATACATATAGTATTAATGTAAAAATATTAGAAAGATATAAAAGATTAAATATTTACTTTTTTTTCTTGTACTAAAATTAAGAAAGTGTTACATATTTCATATAGTTTAACATATAATTAACAAGATAAAAAAAAACCTTCTATAAATTCTTTTTAATCTTCTAATATATAATGTAGCATTTGCATATTGTATGCATTGTAATTTATTTCTTATTTCAATTGAATTTTTATGCTATTATAATTGAGGAGTATTGGGTGTACAACTTTGCTCCGCCGTTTTGCAATAGATGGCTGTAGCGGTAAGTGGTAGTTGAAATAAATAGATCATAGATGTCATACAATAAGCTTGAGTATTTGTAAACATAACGCCATCGAAATATTAGTCGATTTGTGTCTGCATCATAAAGTTATTCTCGAGTAAACATGCCAGCTTACGTGCCAAATTCTCGTCATTTGCGGAAGGTTTTAATTTTCTGCTTTCATATGAAGAAATCTGCGACTGAGGCTCATCAAATGCTCTCAAATACCTATGGTGAGGCCGCTATTAGTGAAAGAACGTGCCGAGAGTGGTTTCAACGCTTCAAGAACGGCGATTTTAACGTCGAAGACTAGCATGGCGGTGGAAGAGAGAAGGTTGTCGAAGATGCAGAATTGGAGGCATTACTTGATCAAGACTCGTGTCAAACGCAACAAGAATTCGCAGGATCATTGGGAGTGACGCAACAAGCCATTTCAAAACGCCTGAGAGTCATAGGAATGATTTAGAAACAAGGAAATTGGGTGCCGTACGAGTTAAAGCCGAGAGATGTTGAACGGCGTTTGTGTCTTTGTGAACAGCTGCTTGCAAGGCAAAGACGGAAGGAATTTCTGCATCGCATTGTGACTGGGGACGAAAAATGGGTTCACTACGATAATCCCAAGTGCAGAAAATCATGGGGATATCCCGGCCATGCTTCCACGTCGACGGCCAAACCGAATATTCACGGTTCTAAGGTCATGCTCAGTATTTGGTGGGACTAGCGCGGCGTAGTATATTATGAGTTGTTAAAACCGACTAAAACAATTACAGGCGATCGTTATCGAACGCAATTAATGCGTTTGAGCCGAGCATTGAAAGACAAACGGCCGCAATACAACGAGAGACATGATAAAGTGATTTTACAGCATGACAATGCTCGACCCCATGTTGCGAAAGTGGTCAAGACGTACTTGGAAACTTTGAAATGGGAAGTCCTACCCCACCCGCTGTATTCTCCAGACGTTGCTCCCTCGGACTATCACTTGTTTCGATCAATGGCACACGGCCTGGCTGACCCGCACTTCCGGTCTTATGAAGAAGTAAAAAATTGGATCGATTCGTGGATCGATTCAGAAGATGACCAGTTTTTTCAACGCGGGATTCGTATGCTGCCCGAAAGATGGGAGAAAGTAGTGGCCAGCGATGGACAATACTTTAAATCATAAATGTATAACCAGTTTTTTACAATAAAGCCTCGAATTTCGGAAAAAAACGGCGGAAGCAAAGTTGTACAACCAATATATATATATACACGGTGGACCGTTTTAATATATCGGTCGAAATAACTTTAAAGGGTGATGGTTATATCAAAAAATATTTAAGACAAAAGTTATAGGGTTTTAAGGGGGTCGTCTAAGGCTGACCTTAGCGTTAATCTTGAGGTCAAATTTGAAGGTTATTTAAGGGTCAAATCGCAAATTTTCAACAAAAATTCCAATTTTTTATTACAGATTCTGATTCTGCGTCTAAAAATACGGAAATTTTGTTTAGAACATTTTTTAGATTCGTGATAGATATTGCTGTAATCGCCAAATTTAAAAATGCGTACAAAAATTGTTACCGAATTAGAATTTCTCGAGGATTACACATCGTGTTCTACAAATTAGAATTCTGTGGATAAATACGTTAAAAAAACAATCTGTTTTGATGAAAATGTTTATTCTACTGTTAGCGTTACAAGTGGACAACAACGTGGACGTAGTAAAAGCATGTCCCCACAAGGTGCTTTTTTAATGTGAGTCCCCTTGCCTCTCACAATTCGGCCTTTAGAACCAGGCTCCTGAAGCTGCTATGCTAAACTTTCCAACGCTTAAATTCATCGCAATGGGTCCGATCTGTGCAGCCGACGCTTTTAGATGAACTGAAATCCATTATTGCTGCCAATATATTACGTGTACATGTGCCATTGAGCATATATGTACGAAAAAGTCGACTGCTTTATAGGTTGCGATATCCCACATAGTAGCGTTTCGTCGCCCAGGTCGACCTTCACCTCCAGGGATCAAACCTGAAGATTAAGGTCATCCCCATTAAACCTTGAAATAATTTTCCAAGGTCAAATCGAAAATGACTTACAAGGCCATTCTACGGTCTAATCTAGGATGACCTTGAAATGACCTTGATGGTCCACTTCAAGGTCAAATAGAAAGATCTTCAGGTGACCTTCAAGGTTGATCCCTAGACATCGGGAACATGAAGTTGTTGACCTGGACGACGAAAACCTTCAATGCATGGCAGGTAGACATCGAAAACTAGGAAGCGGTTACAACTCTCGTTTATGTACTATAGGGAGATGCTATTAAAAAATAATAAATATGACTGAAAATGCCGAGAGATCATTACAATTCCGTAACTTTATTGTTATTTGGAAATTTTCGAATTCAACAGCATTCGCGAATTAAAGATAGATATTGTGAATGAATTTACTATAAATAGTTGCCAATCATTTTTTAACAGAGTCTGGATTACAATCTTTTTTATTACATTCGATTTATTTTGTTTTTTGGAATGCTGGTACCTCGGCTGACAAAGAATTTCAAAAGTTGACAGCACGAAAATTTGAATTAGGTTCTGACGCATAGAAAAAAGTTTACATTGACAAAATCAACGAGTGGAAATGTCTATGAAAATCATTAGTGACCGAAAATAACAACTCGATTCGTTCTTCTTCCCAAAAAGACTCAGAATCGTCGAGACTTATTATTTCGGTTTCGGAACATCGTTCTACGTTTCATTCTTTTAATCGGTTAAGAAATGAGATTGCGCCACTGTGGCCGTACTGCGAACTTCGATTTATTAGTGCGGTCAGACTTTACTGTCAGAACTCTTATTGAGAACATTAATTGAGAAACTCGATAGTTTTTCCAATAGTCGCCATACTTTCCAATACGTAGGTAATTTATTTGAGGTAAACATGTCGGATTATACTCTACAGAAATTGTTGCGGGATATCGCAATCTATAGAGCAGTCAACTTTTTCGTACACATACGCTCAATAGCGCATGTACACGTGATGTGTTGGCAGCAATAATGGATTTCAGTTCCTTTAAGAGCGTCGGCTGCACAAATCGGGCCCATTGCAATGAATTTAAGCGTTGAAAAATTTAGCATTGCAGCTTTAGTAGCTTGGTTCTAAAGGCCAAATTGTGAGAGGCAAGGAGACTTACATTCGAAAAGCACCCCATGGGGACATGCTTCTACTACGTCCACGGGTAACACTAAAAGTTAAATAAACATTTTCATCAAAACAGATTTTTTTAAACGTATTTATCCACAGAATTCTAATGTGCAGAACACGATGTGTATTCCTCGAGAAATTCTAATTCGGTAAAGCTTTTTGAACGCATTTTTAATTGTGTCGATTACAGCGACATCTGTCATGAATCTAAAAAATGTTCCGAAAAAAATTTCCATATTTTTCGACGCAGAATCAGAATCCGCAATATAAAATTTGGTGCCCATTTCAGATTTTTAAGTTTAAACCGCTCCATACGGGGGTTAGATGGGGAAGGGGGTCGATTGTGGTGTCATTGAATGTTCCCTGTCTAAATTAACAAATTTTCTTTTTCTACCTTTTCATATGCGTAGTTGTTGAGATATTCGCATCGATAGATTAAAACTGCCGATTACAGCGCCATCTGTCACGCATCAAAAAAAATGTTTAAGACAAAACTTTCATATTTTTCGACGCAGAATCAGGATATGTAATAAAAAATTAGGATTTTAAATTAAAATTCACGATTTGACCCTCAAATAACCTTCAAATTTGACCTCAAGGTTAACGCCAAGGTCAGCGTTGGACGACCCCTTTCAACCCCTTTCAACTCCGATAACTTTTTTCTGAAAAATTTTTTGATATAACCATCTTTCTTTGAAGTTATTACGATCAATAGATTAAAACGGACCACCCAGTATATATATATATATATATATATATATATATATATATATATATATATATATATATATATATATATTAGGTGTAGTAAAAATAAATCCATTATTTTTGCATTAAATTGAAGGTTTTATTTAGCATAGATAGAATGATATGATTTAGGTCAAATATGCACCGTTTTGTTCGATAACTTGTGGCTATTTTGGAGGTAATTTCATAATGCCTCTCTCGTAGAAACCCTTGTCCCTATTGTCAAAAAACTGGGACAGTCAATTTTCACAATCTTCTCTTGAGGCGAATTTTTCACCTGCAAAATCATTCCTCATAGACAGAAACAGGTGGTAATCACTTATTGCCAGGTCCGGACTATAAAGTGGATGCATAAGAACTTCCCAACCAAGCTCCCGGAGCTTCTGGCGAGTCACTATCGTTGTATGCGGCCTAGCGTTGTCCTGATGGAACACAATTTCTCTCCTATTGGCCGAAGCTGGCCGCTTCTGGGCGATTGCTTTTTTCAGACAGACCAATTGTTGACAGTACAGGTCCGAATTAAGAGTTCGGCCGTAGGGGAGCAGCTCATAGTAGATGATTCCCTGCCAGTCCCACCAAATACACAGCAAAACCTTTCTGACTGTCAATCCTGGCTTGGCCACCGTTTGCGCCGACTCACCGCGATTTGACCACGACCGTTGTCGCTTGACGTTGTCGTAAGTGACCCACTTTTCATCACCCGTAACCATCCGCTTCAGAAATGGATCGATATTGTTGCGATTTAGCAGCGATTCGCAGATGGAAATTCGGTCCATGAGGTTTCTTTGCGATAACTCGTGTGGCACCCATACATCGAACTTCTTTTTGTATCCAGCCTTATTTAAGTGGTTCCAAACAGTTTTTTGTGCAATATTTAGCTCCTGGGCAATCGAAACAGTGCTTACGTGACGGTCGGACTCGACGATTTCCATTATTTTATCGACATTTTCGATAATTGGCCTTCTGGAGCGTGGTGCATCTTTGACGTCAAAATTACTGGAACGGAATCGACGAAACCAAAATTGCGCGTGATTGGCTGTTACAGCATCAGGATCATAAACACTATTCACATTTTCAGCCACCTGGCTTGCATTTTCGCCTTTATCGAAGAAAAACTGTAAAATATGGCGTATTTTCTCTTTGTTGGTGTCCATCTTTGACGCGTGCTAAAAAAATACTGAGTGAAGCAATCACAAAACTGTATCCAAAGCTTTTTTAGTGCGAAATCTAATCTTTCTAACGCTATCTAGTATAACTAGATCGCACTTTTACAATGGGAGATACAGACCACTAAAGCCATCTATTGGCAAAATAATGGATTACTTTTTACTACACCTAATATATATATATATAAATTCACCTATTTTATTTATTATTATGTCACTATTTTATAGTGGATATTTATTATTATTATATTATTTTATATATCTTTAATAACTGTCTGCGACATGCGTTTTTATAAAAATATTGGAGTTTTGTAATTAAAACTAATTCTTCGATTAACTCCTTACAGAACAATTATTTTTGTATTAATTTACAATTACATTAGCGTGTCATACACCTATAACTCTTTGGAAATAAAGTAAACCAAATAAGTACTTCTCTAACAGTTCATTAATTGAAAATTATAACTTTTAAAGAATGACTATTTAAACTATCATTCTACAATTATTTTCTCTTTTGTAATAATAAAACACTCATAGCAATCTTTTCTTTATTATTTAAATACTTATTCTTTATCAAATTATGTCAAATGCGACGAAAAACTTCGTTCTGTTGTAATATGCGTTAAACCTTAAATTGCACACGATCATACAATTTAAATTAACATAATTTTATTGTATATAATAAACCTATGTAAAAACTCTGTAAAAATGGATCATTTCTCTTTCTAATTATCACTCTTACCCTTTCTAACCAAGAAGCCCGCCAGGAAGAGGGGGCCTGAAAAATTTGGCCTCTTCCCGAATTTCCCGGTCAAAGAAGGAATTTGCTGAGGAGCTTCTTTAACGCATTTAAATACGGCACTAAATGATCACCAAGCAGCAGACCTCAGGCAGCACTTGAGGACCCACGTACTACACAAGCATTACTAAGGATCCACGTATTACACAAGCATTAAAACGGGCCATCTACTACGAGCAGACCTTAAGAAGAGACCACACGGAGCAGAAGACGTCGAGAAGGCAGCAGCAACAAAAGAGAGAGAAAAAGAGAAAGAAGATCGTCCTTATTCTTTGCATCTCATATTCAATAAAAAGTAAGTTTATCTAAGACTGTGTATTTTTTCTATCATTTCCCAAGAGATAGTATTAGCTAGAATCGGCTAAATATCTCTGTCTGAAGAAAAACACTTAGTAGGTCTTTTCCAGGACAGCATATAGGCCAACATCGGCCTATACGGTTGTCCAGTCCCGAATTTCATCTCTATCCCAAAAAATTCTTACAACTTTAACTCCTCCGCCGTCCCGAGCCCATAAGTTTCAGTACTTAGGCTCATAAAGGCGAAAAGCAGTTCGCGTTTATTTAAACCGCGGTTGAAACGTTAACCCGACGTTACATTTGTGTTTGGTGGGACCAGAGGGGCATGGTCTATTATGAGCTATAGAAACCTGAGAAAACAGTTAATACACAGTATGTCGGAAAAGTTTCCGAACTTTTGAAATAAAAAATCGAAAATTTCATCTAAAGAAATTCATTTCAGTTAACTTTTAACATAGTCCTCTTCCCTAGATATACACTCATTTGAGCGCTCCATGAGTGATTCGAAGGCTCTCTGGTACTCCTCTGAAGTTATCGCTGTGAGACGCTCGGTGCAAGCCGCTTGAATGCTCGGTACATCTTTAAAAAATCGTCCTTTCAAGCCCATTTTTAGCTTGAGAAATAGGAAAAAGTCGGCTGAAGCCAGATCTGGCGAGTATGGGGCATGATTGACGCGTGGGATCTGATTTTCGTCGAGATAATGCTTCACAATGTTCGAAGAATGAGCAGGCGCATTGTCATCCAGCAAACTCCACGATCCCGGTTCCTTGTACTCGGGCCTGATGCGATCGATCCGGCGCTTCAGACGTTTTAACACCTCTACGTAATACGCAGCATTCACGGTAGTATTTGGGAGCACAAATTCTTTGTGTATCAGGCCTTTGGAGTCGAAGTAAGCGATGAGCATCGTCTTTACCCGTGATTTTTGTTGGCGCACTTTTTGAGGCCTCGCACGGCCCGGACTGAGCCAAGCGGATGACTGGCGCTTCGTGGAAGGATCGTATTGAAAGCACCAAGTCTCGTCTCCAGTCACAATTGAGGTTAGAAAGCCCGAAGTAGTGTCGCAAGTCTCGATAAAATCTTGACAACATTGGATGCGAGTTTCTTTCTGCTCTGGTGTGAGAAAGTGCGGAACAAATCGAGAGCAGACCTTCCTGCGGTTCATTTTTTCTTTCAAAATCAACGCGACGCTATCCTTGCTCACGTTTAGTTCGTCTGCCAACATTCTGAGAGATATGTGGCAATCCTGTTTCAGTAGCGCGCGCACGCGATCCTCGTTTTCGTCGGTAACAGCTGTTGACGGCCGGCCGCTTCTCTCGTCATCTTCTATTGACTCTCTACCCTTCTTGAACCGACTGAGCCACGTGTAAACAGTTTTACGCGACACTACACCTTCACCGTAAGCCGAATCGATCATTTTTTTCGTTTCCGCGAAAGTTTTTTTAAGTTTATAGCAGAATTTAATTGTGCCACGATGTTCAAATTTCTTATCCATCGTAGAGCTTGCACCGGGGTACTAAACACACGTTCACTTAAGCACGTCTATCTCGGCAACTAATGAACGCATACTTGTAAAGAAATTCTCAGACACTCCAGAGGGATGTAGCAACATAGTACCGATGTCGTCCAAGAGGTGGCGCTACTCGTACAAGCGCTACAAAATAAGTTCGGGAACTTTTCCGACATATTGTGTACTACACGTTACCAACAACAATTAACCGATTTAAACCGTTCGCTGCTTGCGAAAAGGCCAGAATACTGAAAGAGGCAACACAAAGTAACTTTTCTCCATGACAATACTTCATCACATACGGCAAAACAGGTTTGCGACACATTGGAAACACTCAACTGGGAAGTTCTGCCTCATGTAGCTTACTCACCAGATTTGGCTCCTTCTGATTACCACTTGTTTGCATCGATGGGTCACGCATTTACTGAGCAGCGCTTTAATTCTTATCAAGATGTCAAAAAATGGCTCGGTGAATAGTTCGCGGCAAAAGGAGAAGATTTCTACTAGCGTGGTGTTCACAAATTGTCCAAAAGATGGGAAAAATGTATAAAAAGCGATGGAATATACTTTTAATAAAGCACTTTTTATTATTCTATCAAATTTAACGTGTTATTTTTTTTTTTAAATCCGCATTTCATACTTGTACACCTGGTATATATATATATATATATATATATATATATATATTTAATTAAACCAGAAAATAAATTAATAAATGTAAACGCAACGCAGACCGGCGCCGGAATAATATTAATTTAGATTAAATTTTCTTTGTTTTCTTTTTTTTTGCAACGCGAACGCGAACATGAACGCGACTGGGTTACATAGCAGCCAAATGATGGGTAGAGAGAGGCGAAGAGAGCGATAGAGAATAGTGGTGTATTACAGCAAGGGAGAGGAAACTTACACGATGCGAAGAAAAATTGTGATGCGCTTAAAGTACATTACCACCACCTCTATCTATAGCGACGAAGAGGATCCAGGAAGCAACGAAAGGAGAACGACGAGAAGAACCATCCGCGTTGAGGTTATGGTCGCTCGCCACGTGGCAGTGCGCCATGTTATGCACGCCTTCGAGCGATCATATGCCGCCATTGGTCACCCACACACTTATACCCGCAATGGTTTTGTGCACGTTTGGGCATAAAACGTCACAAAACTTCAAGCTCACACATCGCTAGCTTATACTCCGTAAGCCAACATACCTTATACTTATACACGCCAAGCTCATCAACCTTGAACCTTTAATTTTTAGCCTATAAACTTTAAACTCACACATCAGAAGCCCTTGCACTCCAAGCCTACAAATCCCAAGCCCACAGACCTCAATCCTAAATTTTAGAAACAAAAAAAAATAAAAGAAAAAATAATTGAATATGATTTATTTATTGTAAATTTAGTTTATTTTACTTATTAACTAAATAATTATAAAGAAAGAAAAATCCATCACTCATATGTTGCCCATTACTGTGAAGGATGGTTAAAGATAGTTAGGGATGCTTTTTAACAAAAAAACCGAAACGCATCAAATTTAATATTCTAAAATATTCACAAAAATCTTTTTTTTAATTTTTTTGAGGCTATACCGCGATATTTACAAAAAAAATACTATTAAAAAATGTAGTTTTTTATTTTTTTTTCATAGGGGTTGCAACCCCTTTGGTCATAAATTCTGCCAATAGTCAAGGTTTTCAAATGCTAAAATTTTGCAATTTGTTAGAATTAGAATTGTAACGCCACTAGGGATCAGGGTGGCGTACAAATGTAAGGGGGGGGGGGGAAGGAAGCGGTTTGCTTGCTTGCTAGTGCAAGTTAAAACTACCGATTTAAAAATTTAGCACACGAACACCTACGTTTATTTAAACTAAATTACAGAATACAATAATTTATCGCGTTTTTACGCGAGCCCAGGGCGCTAGCTACAATCGTGTAGCGCGGTTTCTTGCGCGGCAAATACTTTGCGCGGCTAACTCACGGTTAGAGCGGTCGCGTGCGTACAGCATACACAACGGCCGAAAATGGCGCGTAACACGCTACGCGGTCGCACACACGCAGCCGGGAAGTATACGGGGACGATTCGTTGCAGGGATGCCTCCTGGTAAAAGCTGCTGCACCTTGATGCACTTACCAGATTTTTTTCCACGCTTCGGACTACAATACAACTTTCTCGCACGCTCGTATCGTTTTTTTAAGCTACGGCGTTATCGCGACTTCTTCCTCAAACGGACCCGAGCGGAGTGTCGACTGCTCGCTAATCGTGACTTTTCGCTACAACGTACCTGAACGGAGTGAAAGAGAAGCTTATTGCATGGCACTTTCGCGAGCACGGCTTTTTGATGATCGTTCTGCGCCGGTGCAACGTACGTGTAAGTACGTTACGCAACGCAGCCGACGCGCGCGCTCAGCGCTGGCGGCAGTTGATATTACTGCTCGCCAGCAGCGCGCGTTGAGGTTATCTGCTCGCGAGTGCCAGTGTTGTTGTTGTGTATTCTCTGGAGCGGCGAGAATCTACCTCAGATGTACGGCGGATCAAGGTAAGTTGACGCGTTCCATAGCTGGTAGGCGTCGACTAATTTGTCTATATTCTCTCTGTTCCAGGTGCGGCCGTACTGCGGGTCAACAACTGCGGCTCGGACGAAGAGCGGTTGAGAAAGCGAAGCAGCGGTGTCGGTGACAGCTATAGCCTGCTTGCAGCGGCAGCGAGGCAACACTATCAGACACCTCCAGGTGCGTAGTTACTTGCACTCAAATGCTGTGCTTCTATGTTTTGCGTGCCTTCTAACCTCCTCTTCCACTTTCTTTTGATGTTGTGTGGCAGCTTGTACTTCCTTCCAAGGTGCAGCTGCTACTACTATTCTCTTTTTTATTTAATTACCGTCTGGGAGGATGCAGGTACGGGGATCACTACAAGGATAGGAAGGAGCTTGGAGAGAAAGGAACCTTGCTGCAGTGTGTGCGAGCACTGCCTCGACTAGCCAGGGCTCCTGAAACTAGCTTCTCGCTACAGGTTTTACTTGAGCTGGAAGCCCCTGTACCTGGGGAAGGTACAGTATGTACAGCCCTGCGTGGCTGTTAGTTAGGATCATGCGTGGCAGTCCTGCGAGGCTGCCAAGATTGTAAAAGGGGGGATATTTCAGCTATGCGGAGGCGCATAAGCTTTGCTTTGGCCTCTTCATGTGACTGGTGCAAAAAACACCACGTCACAGAATTCATAGAAAATATGGAATTTATTAAAAAAAGGAGATCAAAAATTGTCATTTATTAGGTTAAATCAAAAAAAATAATATTTAAGTGCATTTTTTTGAATTTCTGATAGCAGATTCTGGAAGAGCACATTCGAAAATAGTGGGTAAGTTACTTTTTAGAAACAAAATAGATTTATTAGTCATATTTTGAAGGGGCTAAAGTTTTCGTTTGCGGAGAGACTTTGGGCAGTAAAGGGTTAAAAGAAACGTTTAAAATCAACCTAGAAGCACCTACAAAAATTTATGAGGATAACTCAGGAGCCTTAGCAATAGCTAAACATGGTAATTTCACAAAAAATTCTAGGCACTTAGAAGTGCAATACCATTATATCAACGAAAATTATGATAAAGGTGTAATAGATATTAGCAAAATTGAGTCTGACAAAAATATAGCAGATATACAATACTAACTAAGAGTTTAAGTAAAGACAGCTTTACTAAAATTCGGAAATTATTTAGACTTATTTAAAAATAAAAAAAAAATAAATAAATAATTAATATTGTAATTGCGCAATGAAAAAAACTGTAATAAATAACAATGAACGACTGTAATAAAATTTCATTGAAACAATAAACGAACAATCATATGTAAGTAACAATATAAAAATGAAAATGATTAATTTAAGGAAGGGTGTTAAATATAGTCTAAATTAATTATTAAGGCAATACCTCTTTTGGCATCTATAAATTAATAACGAAAACATTGTAAACACGATGTGCGTATATATAGGATAAAAGATTAGAGGTCAGTTAGTTGAGCAAGGCACATGCTGTAAGCTGCGTTAGAATAAATATTCTTCTTCTTAAAATTTTAACAGTACGGTTTAAATTACTAAAATGTATGTCATATTCCAATTTTTCCTATGCCCCTACGGGACGGAGGCGTCGACTTGTTCGGTCTCCGTATAAAGATATAGAGATAAGATCGTTTCCAGTTCGCGATGCACGAGCAGGCCTGTACGGGACAGGTTAGTAGGTCCCGCATTAAAATAAAAATGAAAGTTTCATTGTGTGCGTGTTCCCCCGCAAGTAACAATAATTTTTAAAATATGTACCTAAATTCATGAATGTATATACTGAGTGTCCCATTTTGAAAAACGAATGTAAATATTTTTAGAACTAAAGGTTTTAAGAAAAAAGTTTTGAGACAAAAGTTGTTGGTCTTCAAGGTCGTTCGAAGGTCAAGTTGGTTTCTTTAAACGGAAAGGCATACTTTTGACGCCAGAAAACGAAGGATCAGAAAATGTTACGTCCTAATATGACCTTGGCCATGACCTTGACTACAACTTCCGAGGTCATTTGAAGTTAATTTCAACATTTCAAATGGAAAATCTTACTTTAGACTTCAGAAAACAAGAAAACACAAAATTTTACCAAGCAGAGATCCAGCCAGTTAAGGCAAGACCAAGCAAAGACCCGGCCAGTGTGAAACTGGAGACCAAAAGTAATAATTATGGCGATTTAAGACGTCAGTACTTTGAAATCTAGCCTCATCGCTGAACATCACATATTTGAAAAAATTATCATCATTGCTGTCCTGCTGCATTATCCATTGACAACAAATAAGTTGTCTTTGATAATTCTCAACTGATAAAGCTTGGTTCAATGATATGTGATACGAATGGTACTTGATATTTATTAGATATCAGTTGGCTGTTGATTTCGTTACATCAAGTTTTCGTTCAATTTGACGTAAACTTATCTGAGAATCCAGGTGCATCATAGCTAGTACTGAAATAATTTGAGGATTATTAGCATAATCTTCTGTTAACATGGACCACCTTTTACGAGCGAAGTTACCTTGTCGGCCACGTAACTTAATATTACGAACAACAGTGTAATTGGGATGACGTTTTTCAGGGAATATAGCAGCATACAAAATTGAAGCTTGAATGTAGTTTCTCCTAACACCAGGAGAATATCGACAATTTTATTAGCGGTATAGTCAGGCATAATGAAAAAATGTTAAAAAAAAAAAAAATAAAACTTAAATTAATAAAACCAATTCAATTTAAAAAATGAACCAACGAATAAATTATTTATCAATTATTTAGCGAATTTTTTTAAGAATGAGAGAATTTGAAGAAACTCGAAACGATGCCTTGATTTCGCATTCAAATAAACTTACAATAAATGACACAATTGATTTAAATTAGTAATAACTTCAGAAACTACTATAAGTTCACTATTATTCAGAAACCACTGTATGGCAACCAAATCAACAATCAAGAAATTACCCAAAAAAGAATTCATTTACGTTTTCAGAATGATTGTCATAAACTATGTTATTCATTGAAGGTGTTCGCCGACTATTAAAATGATAAATCGAGGCAAAAATAATAATACAAAATTCGAGACTATCAAACTTCTCTTATAATTAGGAAAGAATCTTCGTTCATTGAGAACAGTATTATTAGCTGCAAAAATATTATTTTCTGTATATTTAATTTTGTTTAAGTTAATTTTTAATGAAAATTAATTTAGAAACATTTACTGCTTTTTCATTTTTAATTTTTATTATGCGTAACTAAACTAAAAGGATCATCATTATTTGTCTTCTATTAGAAGAATGCTAACAGAATTATTAAGTATCAAAATTAGCATTAAAAGTTTAAGTTCCCTTTTAAAAAGATATAACTGGACCTTCAAATAGCCTTTAAGGTGATGATCAAGGTCATGGTCAGTGTCGTGGTATTAATTCGACCTCGAAATGACCATTAAGGTTATGATCAAGTTCATAACTGTTTCAACATGAAATTTTCTGCTCTTTTCTTTTCCGGGGTCAAAGGTAAGGCTTACAATTTAAAATATTAAATTGACCTCAAATGATTTTGAAGATCATATTCAAGGTCATATTTGGACGTAAAATTTTCTGCTTTTTCGATTTCCAGGGTCGAAAGTAAGGGTTTCCATTAAAAAAAAACCAGCTTGACCATTAAATGACCTTGGAAGCCATATTTAAGGTCATGGTCATGGTCACAGTACAATTCACGTCCCCTTTAAAATCTAACAACTTTTGTCTGAAAACTTTTTTCTTATAACCTTTTGTTCTAGAGATATATGGGTCTGTTTTTCAAAATAGGACACCCAGTATATACAGGGCGAGTCATCTGAATCTATTACCTATAATAATTTATTTGGGTGGTCAAGTATCGAAAAAAGTTTTGTGTAATAGCTGTAGGATTCTAAAGGAAAAATAAGATGGCGTATCTTTTAACTTCCGGTTTTGAACGAAAGTGGGTTATTTTAACCGAAAGTCGAGGTTTTTTAATGGAAATCATCCTTCTTGACACCAAAGAATAGAAGAGCGAAAAATTCTATGTTCAGAAATAATTTTAGTTATTTTAAAAATTTAAAAAAAATAGAGGTGGACAAAAGTTTAGTCAACCGATTTTCAGGAAATTAAGTTTACGGGGGTTTTTGGGGTCACTGGTCACGAATTCGAGGTCATATTTGAAAAATTAAAAATTCTACCGGAACCAAAATCTCCAAGGATACAACAAAATCGTATGATAAGTTTTCAAGTTATGGGACATAGAAGTCCAAGATTTTACAGAATTCGAAAGCGAGAGAAAAAGAAAAGCGATGTATATGTTTACATACTTATATAGTCCGCGTGGTTGTTCTATCTATTAGCGGCTTCGCTGCAACACGGATACGTTGCTCGCCGAGCATGAGGTGGACGTTGGAAGGTTATATTTACCTAATTAATCTGGCTAGACCAGCTTTGTGTGTGTGTGTGTGCGTGATTGGATAAAAAAATTATTGTATTTTGTATTGAACTATAATTATTCTGGCCTAATCTAATGTTGTTATGTTAACGGGTTACCCCCACTTGCGACTTTGAAAAAATCGATTTTTTGTTAATTGCATTTTTTTGAAGTATAAGTATCTGAGAATATGACCTGGAAATTTCAAGTCGATCCGAACAAAATTAACTAAGATATGAGCGTTGAAAGAGAAGAATCCGTTGTGTAAACAACCGGCAATTAAAACTTTAAAAGCGTTTTTCTCGAAATGGCATTTTTTAAGTCGGTGACCAAGATTACTCAAACACTAATAAACCGATCTTCTTAAAATTTTGCAGGCTTATTAAATACATAAAAATGTAGTCTTTAATCGTTTGATTTTTAGTTTAAAAAAAAATGGCCGTTTTATAGTCAAAAAACGGCCGTTTTTTTTCGTTAAAATCAAACCATTAACTTTGACTGTTCGCCATTTTGTGAAAAATGAATATTTTTCCAAATCCTTTGATTAAAGACTAGTTTATACTTATATTTAACTAAATCTATCCACATTTTTTGTTTTAAATGATCCACTCCGCTGCAATGCTGGTCACTGCAAACCGTATAAATAAAAACACTATTTCATTGGCGGCCATTTGCCACTTAACAATGTAATATTTTGCAATAAAAAAATTACTGAAAGTTCTTCAAGATGTATTCTTTAAGATAATATAATAATTGTTTAAAAAAGTTTTGTAGTTTTCTTTAAAAAAATTCATGAAAAAGGCCTTTTTTGTTGAGCTACAACTGGGGGTAACCCCTTAACCTGACTTGCTTGATATTGGTACACAAGGATTTAATGTAACTATGTATGTCAATAAGAAAACGATTTATCTGTCAAAGTAATTGGATTGTAAAAGAATATAAGTAAAAATATTTATTATACTATTGTATTATATGTATGCATGAATATTATATAATTAATTAATTCCATTAAAAATTGCTTAAAAAATTAATATTAACATTAAACGATTTATTTATTTTTATAATGTGAATAAATAAATCTACGAAACACTTGGTTGTGCTATTCAAGTAGTTTTTTTATAATACTCATATATAATAATAAAATCAAACATAATAAAATTAAAAAGCAACTGAATAATTGCATATTTTTTGCTCAGTATTTTAACATTTTTTTTATTTATTTATTTTTTTTGAGTATATTAAACGGTAGATAAAACTTGTAGGTGAAATTATAGGTAAAACTGATTAACTAAAATATTTAAATGATTGTAAAATATTTTGATTTAATTCAGACAGTAGAAAAATTTATGTTGACCAACAAAATTGCTTGATAAAAAATGGCTTTCAGAAATTCAATACCACGTTATATGCGATACTGCTTTGATTTCAAGAGTGATAGGTCGTCTAAATGAAGAGGAAAATGCTGTTGTTCAAACAATTGCAGTAGCAAGAGGAGGCGATTTAGGAAGATCTTCAATGAAAATAGCACCAAATTCTCGAATATGTAACAACTACAACTCAACTGTATAACGAAAAATCCAGATATTAGAAAAAGATCCAGAATGCTTACGTTGAGTATATTATATCAGATATCATCCGCAATATGTTTATTGTGTAATAGGCGCAATAATTTTCACAGATTAACAATAAGATGTCGAGTAATATCTATACTAAAAAAGAGATTTATATTTCTGAAAAATGTGTATACTGTAATCATCATTTAGATAGTAAAGGTATTTTACTAATAAATTTTTCGAAGTTCTAAGACTTAGCAATAGACCTTACAGATCAAATAGCCAAGAAGCAAGGAAAGAATTTTCAATTTGCCCGTAGTGTGAATAACTCGACTTTTATTGTGTATTCATACATCTTTTAGTGATAAGCTTTCTCACCACGGCGAGGTAGATGTATAATAGGGAAAGGTTTTTTTTTTTTTTTTAATTTTTTTTTTAATTTTTTTTTTTTATTTATATATTTATTTTTTATTTTGTATTCTTTTGATCTAGTTTTTTTGCAATTCTTTTTATTTTTTCTCTTGGAATCTCAGAAAGCGTTCTCGTTATCTATTGAATCTCATCAATTCGGATTATGAATAAAAAATACATTAATGATTCCAAATTTCGGAATCATTAATGTATAACTTTTAATTTTGTCTTGCCCGGTTTCGGTTTCAATATTCAATCGCTGTCAGGAATGTCAGGCGAAAATAGAAAAACCAATCTTCTTTCGGCTTGGCCGAATTTATCTATAACTTTTTGGATGAAACTGTCTTTGTCTTCGTTGATTTTTCTCCGGTGTACACTAAGCATGCAAAGACCACTGGTTCGAGATTCTGACATTGTGGATCTAACCCATGTTTTGACACGTCTTAGTGTACTAAACGATCTTTCTGTAGTCGCCTTGGTAACTGGCAAAGTTAGCGATTTAATAAGCAATGTTTTAATATTGGGCAAGAACTCTGCTCTTTTCAACATTGCTTCAGAAGTTGATACGATGTCCTACCATATAAGACCCTCATAGAGTAAGGCTTCTGTTTCATGCATTCATTCAATGTCTTTTAACGACACTTTGAACTGCTCCTAGCTTAGTTTGTTAAGTTGAGATGGATGGAGGCTGAACAGATTGAAAATTCTAGTATTTTCTTCGGAAAATCTTATGTTTAGTGAACTGGTAATCGAATCGATGTAGGGTAAAAGTAATGCCAATTTGTAGTACTCGAGTGGAATTTTCGTCGTATAATTTGCTCTGTGAGTTTCACGTGAAGCAATCCTCGGTATATTCAGTTGAATGTCGAGTTGTGAGCAAAACCCCTCGCAGTCTTGGAAAATAATTGTGAATTCTTCATTGCTTCGATCTTGATTGAAAACTAAAGTCAGATGTTTCACATGATTTTTAACATCGAGCAAAATTATTTGTTTATTCTGTAAATTATATAAAATCGGTTCCAATGCTGCTGAATATTTTGAAACTTTGAATAAACTCAGTTAAAACGAACGTTTTATTGCGCTGCTGTATAAATAATAAGCTTTTTGTTTGCCATTAGAAGTAC